>APFE030801725.1:213305-240712 GCA_000404065.3 Pinus taeda
GGGATCCTTGCCATCAAACTTCCTCATATCGATTTTTGGAATATGGTGGGTCTTCAATCCAACATTAGATTCTATGGAATCATGATTAACATTTCTTTTGTTGTCATCATGTCTTTCCTTTACTATCCTTTCACCATTAGTGAGCATTTCTTCTAGCAACTTATTCATATTTATCTTCAATTCGTCCATGTTTGTCTTCAAATCTATCTTCAAACTGTCCATCTTAGCTTCTATGACTTTCTTTAAACCATCCATCTTAACTTCTACATCTTTCTTTAAACCATCCATCTTATATTTTGTTCCTTTTTGTGCAAGTGACAATTGTTGTACTTGGTCTCGTAATTTTGATATATCATGTTGCATTTCTTCCTCTTCTTCATGGGTCATGCTAGAGATTTTAGGTTGCCTACTAGGTGTTTGCATTTTCTTTCCTCGGGGCATCAATTACCAATAATAATTCTTTACTATGCCCTTTGAATTCCTTCAAAATACTTTTTCAAACCAATCTTATGCAAAAAATTAAAAAAACTACACACCTTTTTTCACTTTGTAGGAGCCTAATATTGAATCTGATGTATCTCTGTAATTTCAGATCATCCAGTTCTGAATTTGTGATTTGTGGTAGCTCTCTATGTCCTCTTTCCAATGCCACTAGTCTGATCCAAATTGGACTCTCCAAGGAAGAGTTATGCGAAATCACCCATAGTGACCTGATTATTTACTAGTTCAGTAGAGCAAACTTGTACGACATGCCACGAGTCACTTTTTAGACCTTTAGCTCTGAAAAATATATAGAAGAAACTACAGTCCGTCCTCGTTCTGTACCTTCTTATGAAATTTCAATCCAATGCTCACAGAAAAAGTTATGACGGTTTTCCCCAGGTCACTTGTTTGGAATGTAATTCAGGAGTCTGCAAAAAGCCCCACTTCCTCAGATCATATCTCCGCAAATATAGAGGAAAAAGCTCTGAAATTCATACCCGAGATTTAGCGCGATGTCTTCCCAAATGGGATTATTTTTCAACTTCGGAAACATCGCAGAAAAACGTTATAGTGAAAATGCCACGATGATCTGTTTGGAGCAGCGAAACCCTAGAATCCAAAGCTCTAATACCAAATATTATGTAACCAACTCAAGGAAAAGATAGAAAAGATAGATCAACGCCTTAGAATTTAGCCTCTTTGATGGGGCAGCCTCCTTTACGTTACATAAATGAACAATTCTTGGATGATTCAAATGAAAAAACCTCCTTTCTGTATATAGGAGTCTAAGGAGTCACAATAACCCAGCCGACCTAACAATAATAATATAAAGCCACAAAAATAACAATAGAGGGATTTTATGGGGCACAATAATAACAATATGGAGACAATAGCGGAACAACAATATTAATAAGGGGTATAACTATAATAGTAATGGGGTAATCACTAGTATTATAGGGACCCAACAGTTTTCCATCTGCTATGCTGAGAAAATGCAATTGAGATGAATGCAACATAAAGCAAATTTCCAAACCTGAAATCTACACAAGAATCTTCACAGTACTTTTCCATGTATGAAAAGACAAAATACAAATTAGGAAAACCCTCTAGAGCTTCTCTCATCATTAATAATGTCCAATTACATGTAGCAGGGAAACCGCCTACGATAGTGAGCATTAACTTTCACAAAGGGGATCGAACATTTCTTCATTGCCATCAACTCATCACGTTTCACTTTACCAACAAATGAGCCACATATGGAGGTCAGATATATCTAAGAGTTCATCCCTACATATTTATTTATTATCGCGACTCTATTTATTTCAATTATATTCCCCTTCTTATAGTTAGAGATTTACTTATAAAAAGTTAGTTGTTCATGTTTTAGTCTATCAGTTTACCACACGATATTGGATGGTGAAGGCACTATGATATAACATTGGTGTAAATATTTGAGAAATAAATATACAAAATGTAAATGAAATGAGACAATATGGAAGGGAAAAAATTAAGAAAACGGGTGCCAAACTATGTACCAACCATGTTGTTAAATTATAACAATTATAACTGAAAACTCAATCCAAAACGAATTCCTTCTCTCCATGTGACTTAAAAATGTATGTACAATAGCTTCACATCCTCAATGTGTCACTTTGGAACAAACCAGATGAGTTACTTACATTCAAATAAATTGCTATGGCACACAATACTTTTATAAATAGATTTCACAAAGCCGGAATTGCCAATGTAACAGAGTGTGTAACAGAGTGTGAAAAGAAGAATATCTCAAGTAAAAAATGAAGTGAAGATATCTTAAATATGAAAGGATAAGTCACAAAATTTTGAAAGTTATTAATGTTAAGCAACATATTGATAGAGGTCGTTGAAGTTGCAGTCTTTATAGATGGATTAAAGGACACTATTAAAGGTATGTCAATGACTCAAGGCTAGTTTTCCAAATTCGCATATCTTTTTCAAAACTATGCATCTAATTTCTGAGATCAACTGAATGTTAATCTACTCCTTGTCAAGTGTGATGCTGAGTTTATATGCAAAGGTTTATGTCCTTGTTCAATTGTTAAGAAGTTGGTGTGTATTTTTATGTAAAAATACTCCTTGTCTAATTATTGCATCCTTAAGAGAGATGACTATCATGCTCAGTATGCCTTCAGCAGAAAGGTTTGTTTACTAGTTGGCTTATGATTTAATTCTTCAGACATAGATGATTATTATGCTTAATATGCCTTCAACAGAAAGGATTTTTTAATAGTTGGCTAGTGATTTAATTATTAAGACACAAATTATTATTATGCTTAATTTTCCTTTAGCAGAAAGGTTTCTTCAACTTGCTGACTCTTGTTCTCTAAACTATTTTGAAATTTCTTACAAAGTTTTGGTTTATACAAGTTGTTTCAAAACTATGGGATTCTAATTGGTTGATTGTGGTCTTGAATGACATGTTTGGTCTTGTTTCTTGCAGATGTTGTGGAAAATTTGTGAAGTCAAAGGAAAATGGATGCTTTATGGTTTGTCTTTCCGTTTGGACTTGTAGAAAAATTTTCACTAGTGCCTTTGTTGAAGGCATATCTGGAGTATCAAAGGAAAGCATCAAAAGAAATAGCAATAAAAGGAAGATATCATGTTGGATCACTAGTATGTTTATTCTTATTGATGTGTTTCATGCTCCCTTGTCAGTATAAACTATCAAAATATTAACTTGTCATTAGACATATTCTCTGAACACTTCCATGTCTTATTGTAGAATTCAACAACCTCAAAAGAAATTCATTCATTGAACAATGTAATAAAGTGCATTGAAGTGCTTCACATCTATAAACTTTACCAGAGCTTTTATTGAGTCTTTGAATGTGGTGATCTTTTCAAAGCACACACATACAAGATGATGAGAAATAATATGCCTGATTAATTTCAAGTTACCTTCTTGTGGATAGGGTGTTCCCTTCCGTAAACATTACAACTCACTCTACCTCTTTCTAGTGAACAAATTTGGGACTTTTTATGAATTGTGAGACAATTCCAACACCATAACTATGAGTTTCTTATTTCAAGTTATACCCACTAGATTAGAACCCGCACAAGGAGAATTCCATTCTCGTTTCAAAAGAACCTGCAATTGACTTATACCATGATATTTAACATTTTATGTATTTCTTCGCATCATAGGCCTATGACATAAAGACACAATTGGCTACCTTGCATTTTCTATACTAACACTCCTAAACAATAATAAAGTATGCCCAAATCTATCATTTCAAATGATCTATGCAACTCACCTTTTGGTTTTTCAATTATCGATGTTGTTACCTATATTGATGAGATCATCTAAAATCGAGGCCATAGTGACAATATCTATTATATTTTTATCGGCGTTACACTTAAGGTCTTTTTTCTTCAGCAACACTACAATACATTGCAATTTCCATTCAGTGGAAAAGTGTACCCAGTAGCAGCCTTGGTCTGTGCGCAAATGGGTTGAATTCAGAGTAGAATTTATCTATTGTTTTGAAGGTGTTTCTCCTTTATTATTACTTCATCTCATAAAATCCTTTCAATTTAAACCTTCAACAGATGTATACATCCTTGGGGTTCATGCTACAGATAACAATTATGTTGTGAGGTTATAGCAACGATGAAAGAAGCGCATCAATTTTAGGCATCTGATGGTTGTTGTGTGCAGGCATGTTTGTCTAGTGTTTCACAAACATATATAGAGTGATATTTAGTATACTTTTATATTTTGACTTACATGCTCACTTTTCTTAATTTAGGTGTTTTTCTTAGTACTATTTTATACACAGATTTATCTTTAAGAAAAGTGCACAGTAAAGAAGGGTTCTATATTTTGAGCAGGGGACACTCTTCTAGGTAGGAGGTACTCTATTCTAGGGAGCTTCTGTCATGCATGTTAGGTGCTCTATCCTAAGTAGAGTTCCAAGTCTCTGGCTCCTTGACAAAGTCCCTGCAAGAAAAGACACAAGTGGAAAAAATTCCAAGTCCCTAAATTTTCCAAATGCCCGCTTGAGCCTAGCTATCTAGCCTAGAACCCTTTACATTCCATTCATCTCTTGGCTATGATTTCATAGAGAGAGACCTCTTTGGTTTGTTAGGGTTAGTTAAGAAACTAAAAGATTGCTCTATGGTTACCTCCATTGATCTTCTCATCATCTTAGGACATTGTGGAGGATAGAAAAGGGCATGACAACTAGGGAGTGCCAAGATGTTCTAGTGAATTTAAGGTTCCCAAGTCATGGAAAAAAGTAATGCTGGTTGTGAGGTCATGACTTCCAAGGTGTTTTAGGGAATGCTAGGACATGCTAACATGTGCCAGATAGTACGAAGACATGTCAATCAAGCTAATATGTTCCAAGTACTAAGGCATGCCAACATGTATAAGGGTTCCAAGTGCTTGTCTCCTCTTCTTCCATATGCTATCCACTTCTGACATTTCCTTTGCAATATTTGGTGCATTTCTAGGTATAGGCCATTTATAGGTTATAAATGTCTTCATAGTTTCACTTCTAATTAAGTATCCAACTAAACATATTGATTTTCTTATACCTAACTATTTTTCCCTCCACCAACTTTTCATAACTTCAATAACCATTAGGTCAGGAACTGCAACTTCGATGCTACTTTGCTTGTTTAGTAAAATATTACCAAGACTTTAATTTATTGAGAGTTGTAGAATTTACAATTTATGAAGTGTTGGTCTAATTTTTAGAAATATAATTCTTTAAAGGGTGCTAGCTCAATGGAAGAGCACGTAGTTTATAAGCACGCGTTTAGTGGTTTGATTTCATCATGCCTTGACATCCATATATTAGTATGGCGGCGATCAATTTTTGGTGATGGGGATCTTTTGACCATCACCAATGAGCTTTGGTGACATTCTTCAACCCTCGCCAAAAATGCAAAATGGTGATGGTCAATGAACACCACCATATTTACGCATCAATAGTGATGACCCTCAAAGGTCTGTAACCATAAATCATTGTTGTTTATATGAAATGGTGATGGTCATTGTCCGCCCTTATAGTCATTATTCGTGAGAGACCTTGAATGTCACCACAACACCTATACTTATGGAAATGCGGCTTTTGGTAATGATCAACAAATGTCAACATATATATGCACCAATAGTGACAACCATTAAAGATCCATAACAATAAATCATTTTTGTTCATATGAAATGGGGATGATCACTATCTGTCATTACAATCAATATTTGTGATGGACCTTGAATGTCACCATAACACCTATACTTTTGGTGACACAACCTTTGATGAAGTTTCATTTTTAGTGGCCGAGGCTATGGTCTGTCACCACTACTCATATGCAATGGTGACGGTCACTATACGTCACTATAAATCATTGTTGGTGAAAAATTTTGAATCTCACTACAACACCTATACTTTTGCTGACACCACCTTCGGTGACTTTCAGTTTTTGGTGACAGAGGCAATTGTTCGTCACCATTGCTCATATGAAATGGTGACAGTCACTATATGTCATTATAAATGATTAATGGTGAAGGAATTTGTATGTCAGTACTCCACCTATACTTTTGGTGATGCCAGCTTTGGTGACATTCAGTTTTTGGTGATGAATGTTCTTTTGACTGTCACCAATCAGCTTATGGTGAAATTTTTTGCCCCTCGCCAATGTTCTTTTTTATTGTAGTGTGGGCTTGTCATAGTGATCAATAACAATATCCCTCGATGAGTGTCTATGAGGAATGAACATGTTATGTTGGCTGTCATAGTCCCTAGTAGAAGACAAGTAAATAATATGGATGTCTACTTACAACCATTGGTAGATAAATTGAAGGAATTATGGAAATGGATACATGTATACGAAGTATCAAGACCCATCACAACAGAGATTTTCAGATCTTATGGCATATGTGATTACACCATACATTATTATCGAGGCTTAGAAGTTTTCCCATGTATATTACATGTTTATTGATTTCTTTATATACATTACATTATTGTTTCACATATTAATTTTAATTGTTGTAATTGTTATGATCTTCATGATCATTGGGAAGCCCTTTATAATTAAAATATCATTTTTATATTTTTTAAATAAATATTATTGATAATAGTTTATTTATTAAATTTTCTTATTTATTAATTTAAACATTAGAAATTAAAAGAATAATTAAAGTTTAAACTTAAAAATACATTTTAATTTAGGAATTATATTTTAAATAATAATTATAATTAATAAATATTTTTATTTCAATCATGACTCATTCATAATTCTCATTAATAAATAAACTTTAATTTATTAAATGTATAAAACCAAATTAATTGTAATGTCTTTTTTATTATCCAATATTTTATGAATTTCTTTTTCATGATAGTTGATTTTATATACCAATGAGTTATATATCTTAATTTTACTATAAAGATTTTCCAATTTTTTATTTAATGATTACATATTGCAATATACATTTTGAAAATTAAATGCAATGATTAAATACATATTTTCTACTTCTTTTATTACAAGAATAGGTCACAACATTTTGTTTTCTATGTTGGAACATTTTGTTTTCTATGTTGGACTATGACGAGAAAGGCAGTTTGAGTTAAAGGTATATATAATTTAAATGTGCGTAAATTTGATTTATTTTGTAGTCACTATTTTTTAGACAGGCTTTATAAACTATTTTTTTTCTATGTTTTCTATAGTGAGGGACTATGCTGCTCGCAACCCTTGTTTGAATAATAATTTAATTTGAATGAATATGTATGAATTATCTATGCAATACAATAATATTTATGGTTATTTTAAAATTATAGTTTTAATGATGTTAATATTTGTAATTTATAAAAATATCTTTTCATTTTTAATTTAGAATAAGTCATTTTGCATGTAATTTCATATATCAAATTTTGATATAAGTTCACCAATACATAATATGTAATAAATATTGTTTTAGAAAAGTAAAAATCATGATGATAACCATCTAAAAATTATAAACATCATCTAAAATACACAGTCAAATTCACTAACATCATCTAATTTTAGACAACTCTAGCACATATAAAAATCATTAGCTAGCACACAAATCATATAATCTAACAAGACATCATCATTGTGATAACATCTAATAAAACACAAGCATTGTCTAACATCATCACCACACACATCGTTAAATATATGTCTCGTGTCAAATAATTGTTATAACATACATATCTATCTGCAAGAACCTTAAACCAACATATCTAACATGACCTAGCAATATACACATTAACACCAACATAACAATTATGTACACCAACATGAAGAGAAAAATGCACCATATATATAGATAAATATTTTAAAAGCAAGTCAAATAACTACATCAAGTGACAAAAACTACTATAAAATATTTGGTGGTGCAACCAATGTGATAATCATATCTAGTACAAGAGTAATAGTGGAGGCATGGTCTGCAATAGAACACAATGGATGGTTAGCTACCTCAGGAGTCAAACTAGGAGGTGGAGGAGGAGGTGACTAGTATAATCTTTGAGGAGAAACAAGTAGTGGGTGAGGTGAAGTAGGAGGAGGTAAAGTACTACCAGAACGATCACCACCCTCATCATCATCTGATGTGGTAGTATTGGGTGAAGATTGTCTATCTTCATAATAATCCCTCTTGTTGTGAGTAGTTTGATAGCTCTAACTATATTATGCATTGGTCTCATAATATTGCATGGAAAGTTCCTCTAGAGCTCTAAGAGCCTAGGATCTCCCCTAATGTCTCGAACCGCCGTAGGGAAAACTTCCTCCTCAACTAAAAGTGTAGATAGTTGGTCACTCAACTCCATCCTGAATCTAATATTAGGTCTATAAGGTTGCACGACCATGGCTATCAATATCCAATGATATCCCTCACCCACTATGGACTCATCCATCTCCACATCTACATCTAGTGGGGGAGGAGGCATGTCCCCAATGAATGTATGAATATATAGCACACAACAATAATTAGACAATTTCATTAAGAAATTTAATAAAAGAAGTGCTAGAATAAGTTTTATTCTAATTAATTAAGACAATAAATGGAAAGTAAATTAATTTTTAAAAAGCACTAAGATTACCTCTATTATCTATTGGCTCATCATGTGTGATGAGAATGTTGGGAGGCTATCACCAACATCTCACTGCATAAGGACATGACACCATGATGAAGATATGGTTGACCTCACTAGCTAGTAACCCTAATTAGTGAGTGGAAATCTTGCCTGGATACCCTGGCTAGCCCCTCTTAGGCATCATCTCACCCTACATGTGCATTTGTTCCTCAGTCATCAGCCTAGCAGGGTGAGTCAAAATTAGGTCTTATTTTCATAAACCTCTGAAAAAATAAACAAACCAAATTTGAACCAAAAGGGAAGTTTGACCTCCCATGTATCATAGCATGACGTTTATCTAAAGCTATACAAAACTATTATGAAAAAATGGGAGACCATCTAATAATTCATTACCTTTCCACCAAATAATTAATATAAAGAGGAAAGCTAATGCTTTTCCCATCACTAGTAAAGTGTGTAATGGTAGTCACTAACAGTGAGAGTGTCCTAATGTACTCTGCACCAAATGAAGATTTCCATAGGTATCCTGAGAAACCTGAAAATCTTCCATTGAAGCTACTTGATCCCAAACATATATTTGAGAGTAGATAAGATGAATCTCTCCTGTAACACTGAGGAAGACATCAGGGAACTAGGGAAAATCCTCCCCTCTTAGATAATCCCATGATAAAATATATGTCATCCTCAGTGGAATGGTACCACATGTCAAGAATGACATGAAAATCTCTATGATGGAAATCCCATCAATCGATCAGTTGCACCCACATCCCATAGTGCCCATTCATTAATGTAGTCTCCTCATAGTACTTATGAGGCCTACATTCCTCAAGAGATCATGGGTCAATGTCGTAATAGGGTGAGGGTACAAATGTCTGCCCCTCTCCCATGCCTCCCACTCATAACACATTGTCTTGGTCAATACTTTGCTCTTGGTGTCATCGATCCTCTCTTTGTTGACGTATCTAAATGATTGACATGTAAGATACGTAAAACTCATATATAAAACATAGTATTTCTTATTAAATGAAAAATGTGTTTATAAATATGCACATAGAAATTTCAATTAAAATAAACATTCAACCTCAATGTTCCAGAAAAGAGGAATTCACTCAACATAGTGCATACATTGACTTGAAACACTATTTTTGTTGTACATAAATATATAACATTGGTTATTTTTACATTTCAATGTGGTGCGATGACATAAAATTTCACACCTCTCCATTCATTTTATGTCGATGCACCACACTAGAATTGTTACGTTAACAAACACACTGAGTTATAATTTTTGAATATTATGTGGTATGTTTGGTAAAAATAAATACACCACTAACTTACTTTTACCAAACACACCACCAGAAAAAATAATAATTTTAACAATGGTGCATCCTCAAACGTGACTTCCAGGTGTGTTTATCTTCGGCACCAATTAGCGATGCTTTTGATCCATTACTTGATGCATTACCTAAAACAATATAATTTTTGAAGTTATGAATCATGGAACTTCAATTCCTTGTGTGTTTCCATTTACCAAATGCACCACATAATATGATAAAATTAAGGTGGATTAACTTTACATACCAATTTGTGGTCACCTTGTAAATTTACAGGGTGCACCATGAATGGTGGAAGCCGAATCTCTCGAATGAACCATGTTAAAAAAAAAAAAAAAAAATTACTTAATTTTGAATTCTACTATACTAAAAATTTAAGTTAGATAAAATCATAGAGATTACCTAGACATTTGGCCATCACGGAGTCATGGTTTCGATGTAATTGAAAAAATGAATTTGACCATTCTTTGACAAAATTTGAAAGGCACGTAGTGAGCAATGGATAGAATGATGGCAAGCAAGAGAAGCAGTGATGATAGGGTGCTCCATAGAGGAAAAAGTAGCACCATTTCTTGAGATATCTACAACAATGCCAATGGCAAAAGAAAATTTTGTAACCGGTAAGTTTATTTTTGTTTATGAATGAAGCACACCACAATTTTTAAAATTAAAAACCCTACCCTGATGCACCACATTATTTAAGTAACAACGCATTTCAAAATTGGAATAGTACTAGCTCTTCA
This sequence comes from Pinus taeda, assembly GCA_000404065.3. Lineage (NCBI taxonomy): Eukaryota > Viridiplantae > Streptophyta > Pinopsida > Pinales > Pinaceae > Pinus > Pinus taeda. The sequence goes on from APFE030801725.1 coordinate 223,974, forward strand.
TGCGAATATAACACTGAAATGGTGAAAATGAATTTTACATTTGACATTTTTGCTAAAATTAACCCTTTTACGATCCTACCAAGAGATAGACACACTAGGGATTCCTATTTACAAAGCACACCATTGATTTTTATTTCTCTAAAAAATAAATGTAATACCCATTCTTACTTTATGCTAATGATTTGATATTTTTAGACCTACACTATTTTTTGGTTAGATAGTTAAGAAAACCATGTGGAATTCTTAAACAATAATATCAAATATGAATTTACGTAATGTGCTCAATATATTATTATAAATAAATAAACTGTTGGAAATTACTCAACAGAAGGGAACCAAAGCTAAAATATTTCTTTCAAATTTTAAACACTTGTGGATGTATGAGTTCAAGTTGTTTCCTTCCCTTCAAATCTCCCAGAATTCTCATAATTCCTATGAGAGATAATTGGATAATAGGATATTTATTACGATGGGAGAGAAAAGTCATAATAAACCACCTAGTATAGGAAGTTACTAAGATGGTGTTGAAATAAATAAATGCGAGAGAAAAAGGGACGCTTTGAAATAAAATAAAACACCTTTTTTCGAAAATAACCACAAAGTCCTAGCAAGTTGGGTTAGTAGACCCAAAACAGAAATAAATTGGCAAAACTTTGTTACAAAGGAAAATTTATAAAATAGATCATTTAGGAATCAAGGAGGGCGTCTATTCCATTAGAAATCACATCTTAGCTCGGGGGAGAACTCGTGGAATCAATTTGCGGTTGGGAGGAGAGTGTCTTATTCTTTATTAATTTCTTAGGTATAATTTTGACTTAGATTAGTTTTGTTCTACTATTGGAAGTTAGAATGCATGCTAGCATGGAAAATTCAAGATGGAAGTGTGTGTAATTCATGCATTATATTATTGGGTTGTATTTTACTTCATTATGAAGTCAAATTATTTTTTGGAAGGAATAGATTTAACTGTGCATTTGCAACATGATTGAGTGCAATGATAGGATACTCATTTTTTATAGGAATTTGAATAACCATGTGTGAGTGGCTAAATTTAATATGATAATGAGGTGATGATAGTATAGTTATATGAATGGCCCCATAAATGGTAAGAAGTTTTCAAAGAGAGATGTAATGAGAACACACTTAAGGAAGAAATTATATTTTTTGTTATGAATAAATAGTTTATTTTGATAAGAAAATTAGATCCTACTTGTTTAGATGGTGAATGCTATAAACATGTAGTTAGGGATAACACAATAAAAAATAGAGGAAAATTTGAACAACGTATGAAGATATATAAATTATGTCTTCCCTCATTTGTAATTCTGAGGAAATCAACTATGGAGAACTTGTAGGAAAGAGTACCGAAGATATGTATTGGTGTGAATACACATTACGATTAGGAGGAAAAAATTATATAAATTTAGGAACTTAGTTTTATCATTTGTTACGCTGGTAACCAAATGTTCTGATTACATATTTTCCCTAAAGATAAAGGTCGAATCCTATATTTTAAAAATGAAAATGAAACCAATGAAAATTGTTAAGGTATTGGAAAAGAACAAAGTTGATAGTATCTTTGTAGGGTCTACCAAACCCTTGGGATAGATAAGGGTTCATTACATGAAATCTTGGCAAGTATGGTGCCATGTCCAGGTAGCTTAACAAGAAAAGAAACAACATAGGGCTACAAAACTTGCCGTGATATATCTAATAATATCTTAATAATAATTTTTTTCAATATAAATTTGAAATATGTGAACTCAAGTACATAATTAATGCATATAACCTGAACATAGAAGTGATTCATTTCTAGTAAAAGCAATTAATTTGGGTTGATGATATTGTCTGAGAAAAAAGAAAAAACATGTACACAGACTAAATGAAATTTCATTTCCCTGGAAATGTGATTTAGTCAACTGACTAAATAAAAAATGGTTACACTTTCTTTATTAAAAAAAAACTATACAAATGTGAACAAATAAAGGAAACCCTATAAAGTATAAAACCAAAATATGGAAAACAAAATAACATGAGTCTCATTAGAAAATTATTATTATAATCTGTTAGCTGGAGTACACCAGTGAAATCCTCCTCCACCTATGGGGGCGAGTTCAGATATATTTTGGAGAAGATTGCCTCTCCTTTCAGCTGACAAAAGGGGGGAGAATGTCAATGAAATTGACAAGTGGTTGTCAAACTAAAAGTCTCGACAACATCAGTGAACTAGTCAGTGGGCATGTCCATTAGCCAGTGGGTGATCATCATCAACAAATGCCCGAGTGGGTGTTCATCAAATTATGTCAGTGGACACTAGATGTTGTTTTCAAGAAATGGACAGTTGGATCCTTTTGTGGCTTAGCACATGATGGAGTTGTCAAGTGACATTTAGAGATGAATCAGTCATGCAGCTAACTCATGGTCTCTTCATATTGTAGTTTCATCAACATCCAACTTTGGCGGTTTTTCAGGCAATTGGTTTTTGAGGATCATCACGAGAACTTGGAAGATGGTTCCTTGTTCATTTGGGATTTATCATTTGGGGGTGAATGTTAGCCTCACTCTCTTAAAAATTAATAATAAATCCAATTATTAAATTAAATAAATAAAATCATGGGAATTCCTCAAACTAAGGAGTCTAGTTTGGATGAGAGATTCTCTCCAACTCGCTCTCCTAAATTAGTGTGTATATTGAGAAATTGTCTCAACCAAGTGAGTCTCAGATATATGCACTATCGTAAGACCACTTACTCATGTATTTAAATGTATAATTAAATTTTTTGAATAATGTGAATTACATGAGCATGGGAGACCACATAATGGCTCTCTCCCTTTTCTGCCAGTTTAATTTTTGTATGTTAATTTGCTGTGCATATGGTATATGGCTTTGTGATTCTTCTTCATAATCTAGATTCAAAATGTTACTAGCATAGTCTCATGTACATGGCTAGATTCCATATGAAATAGTAAATTCTATATGAAAAAACCCTTGCAATAAATCATTCAAATTGTGAATACTTGAATTGTGAAGTGATACAACTCATCATATAATGTAAATGGGATCCCAATGCATTGATGAACCTAGGTCACACTCTTAACTCCTATGCTAGTAACATGTTCAATAAACTCTAAAATTGTGCTCCCAAATAGAAGAGACAATAGAAAACACTCATTATCTTGGGTGCCAAGGAGTGTCGATGCATTCATTCATACTACACCTAGCTTTTGTATTCTATAGAATGAAGTCGAGATGATGTGCAATATAGAACAAACCTATTCCATCGCAAGCCAAAGTAAGAGATGGGAAACTCACTCCTTTTTCCTTAAAAGAAAAAACAAAAACCTCTAAGCTACATCAGAGTTATGCATATATGTATACAATATTCAAAGTTGGAATGAGCACCAATTTTCCTTATATAAAATCGATTGGAAATCACATCTAAATATAATTGTTGTTAAATGGCTATAATATACCTGGAAAGGGGCCAAATTTTCACGACTCAAACCTTCATATTTCAACATATATTTGGTTAGTGTTCAAATAATATGCCATGGTTTACTGCTCATGAAGGGACAAATTAGGGACTAGTACCCAGAACAACAATAATAAAAAAATGGGTAATATGGTAACGAAACCTTTTGTCTTAAGGAAGGAAGATAACTTAAAAAAAAATCTTTACAAAATAATGATACTATACCTTGAATTGGGAAAATCTTGGAGTTCGGTGCTAAGAATTTTACATAATATAATCCATATTTAGAGGTAGAATAAACACATAACATCTTGAAGGAGAATGATATATTACCATGTGACAATGAAAATAGAGGAACAAATAGTCCAGAAAAGGTTAAAATCCCCGATAGAAACTCAAGACAACGAATATTGTGGGTCGATCTTGTTAAGGCTTTGTATGTGTTTGAAAAATAGAAATCATGAAAATCATTTAATAGTTTACCTGTAGTTGTTGTCAGTGAAAGAACCAGGTCCATGAGAAAAGAACTAAAACCCTTATGGAAAATAAAAGGAAACGATAGTCATTAAACCTGTAAAGAAGAAAATATAGAGTACTGAGGTAATGATTTTAGCTAACCAAATAGTGTTCAAGGAAGAAAATACGAGGGTAACAATAATTTAGCTAACCAAAAATAAAATGGTGCACTAGAAACATTGTTCCCCCATGAAAGTAGGATATTTCATTTCTCCCCCATGAAACATTTCAAAATGACAACCTACCAACCTAAGAAGTGTTACTTGACTATTAATTCATTTCATCTCATTGAAATATTTCTATTGATTCTTTCCCCAGTGGAAACTCTTACTATTGGATATTATGTTATGGAGTGGCAATGATACCCTTGAAAATGATGTTATAAACTCATGTAGGTATTTTGTAACTCCAAAATATATCATAGCTTAAATAAAATTAGTGAGAGTTGTTTAGTTGAGGATAGAATCCACCATCACAATATCTACAAATAATTTACCTCCACTAATCTCATATGCAAAAAACACCAATTATTGTTGAGAAAAACACTTTTTCTAAGGTTATCTAACAATATATTCCTTTTTATGATCTTTGAAAGTCACATGAGTGTTGAAAATAATACTGAGAGACTCAAAAAGGCTCTATATGGCCTTAAACAGGCTCCAAGGGCTTGGTATTATTGGCTGCATAAGTAGGCCATTGAAATTTTTTTGTGATTATCAAACCTACGAACCAAATGACTGTAGTTTCCATTGACATCCCTTATTGAGACAACTTGAGAATGATTTACCTGTGGTTGATTTTAGCTTATGTTCATCCTTGAAGTAGATTGCCCCCGATTTACCTGGTGATCTGTATTATGCTTTTGTTGTCAATTGCCAACCTGTTCACTTCTCTTTGCTGCATCAAGATAACTTTTGGAGGTGGATGGCTTCTGTGCTTGCTTCTGTGCTTGAGATGCTTCTTCAGTATATCCAAGACCTATTTGATTAGAGGAGAACGCTGCACTTTGATAATCTCATCTAAAGTTTCAGATCCTTTAGCAAATTTAAGATTAAGAGCTTTTGTTTTCTCAATATCTTTTCTAAGTCCCACAATTTCACATTCTAACTTTTCATTATGTTTTTCTCTTTCAACAAGTTCGAATGTCAGAGTGTCTATAATCATGTTCTTTTCTTCTAAACACATTTTGAGTTTAGAAATTTCTTCATAAAGACATTCTTCATCTATCGCATCCAAGAAGTCATCATCTTCAAAAGCCATAAAAAGTCTATAGTCATTACCTTGTTCATCTTGATCACTATTTGAAAATCCATCATTGTCTTCATGTGTATAATAGCTCTTCCTACTTACATTCTGTTTTTTGTTCCATCTAATAGGTTCCTCAGCTTTGTCTAGTTTATCTTTATGAGGACACTTTGTAGCATAGTGACCGACTCTTCCAAAAGCAAAGCATTTCAAGGGAATCTTACCTCTGAATCCTCTAGTTCCCCATTGAAGATTCTTGACAAAGTTTGATTCTTCCTCTTCTTCAGACATATGTCTTGACTCATTGTAATCTCCTTTTTCTGAGGCTTTTAATGTGGCTTCGCTCCTGTCTAATGGTCCCCCTTTTCTCATTTCATAAGTAGTTAGAATTCCATGCAGCTGTGACATAGCAAGGCTTTGTAGATTCTCCTTTTCTTCTATGGCAGAAATTTTTGAATCAAACTTTAAAGAAAAAGATCTTATAACCTTTTCAACTAAAACAAACTCTTTTATTTCTTCACCCAAGTTTTTCATACAATTTACAATCTCATCTATATGTAGGAAATAGTTAGCCACACTTTCATCATTGTGCATTCTGAGATTTTCATATTGAATTCTAAGAGTTTGTAGTTTTTCTTGTTTTACCCGATCATCTCCTTCATAGCTCAGAACGATCTTGTCGCATATTTATTTTGCGGTTTTGAGGTGCATAACCTTCACAAATTATGATTGTGATAAACTCCCTAATAGAGTATTGACAGCCTTTGCATTTGTTTCATACTGCTTCTTACCAACGGTATCTGTAGGAGCTGCTAATGGAAATGTGTATCTTCTCTCAACAATATCCCAAAATTCTGTACCAAGAGATTGAAGATAGGATGTGATTCTTACCTTCCAATAGACGAAGTTTCTCCCATCAAAAATTGGTGGCCTGATGGATGCCTCTCTCTCGTAGTTGCTCATGATGATAGATCTTCCTTCAAGCGGTCAAGCTTTTTCTGAATGACCTATTCTGAAACCAATTGTTGAAAATAATACTAAGAGGGGGGGTGAATCAGTGTTGTTAAATTCTTTTTCAATTCATGCAAATATTTTTATACGCTACTTCAGCTAATAAAACCAGCGTGTATATGCAACTCTGGTTAATGAAACTCGCATATAACTTGTAGCCTTATAATTTAATTTATTCTTCAGATGTTGATCATTATTCTATGTGTCAAAACCATATAAACAGTAACTAGGGAACAGAAAAATAGAGTAGACAGTCACACAAAAGAACACAGTATGTAAGGTGGAAACCTAATGTGGGTGAAAACCACCTGCTGCAATTTATCTGTTTCTTCTTTCAATTAGAAATTTCTCTTTACAATGATTCTGTACTGGTGCAATCTTATACCAATACGCATGCTACTACCCGCAGAAGGCTACAACCTTCTCTCATTCACCAGACTCTCCTGGAAGGGAGCTACAACCCCCTTAGCTCTTGTACTAGTTGAGGTACTAGTACGTGTGTGCTGACCTATAGAAGGCTACAACCTTCTCTTTTCTTCAGGGACCACGTCTCATAAATTTTCAGACCGTATCCATGAATAAGATAAATCAAACATCAAGTATATCTGCATCAACCAATCTTCTTTGTACAACCTAATACTGAATCAAACAATCAATTCTTTGAATGCTATAACCAGAATAATAACAGTAACCAGACACCAATCCTGAACCCAGAATACTACAGCAATAAACCGAAATAGCTAAAACATATTTCATGAGATGTACGCTACTCCAAAATGAGAAACATGTGTACATACGCAGCTCTATCCAAACCAACCAGCATATACATTGTCTTCTCTCACTGAACCTATGTGTATACATGCTTCTGATGCACCAAACCTGCATATAGATCTACAAAAGATATTTACCCTTTTCACTTAATCAAACATCAGTTATACCCAGATTATTGGATTTATAGATCTAATCATGCGCCAATTATAAAAAATCAATACACACAATGATACTACTATTCAAGCCTTAAGATGTTTATCCATCAATAGAACTTATCCATCTTTTAGTGCTCAAGTTCTTTCTTGGTTCAGATCCAGCAATGCACCATACACCAATCACCAGTATTCTAGATCTTTCTCCTCTTAAGATATTCAACACTTTTGTCGATACCCTTGACAAATGACCTCTTTCCATTTTTATAGTCTTAGGCCTTACTCAAACCATGGTCCAAAACCATTGAGAACCAATATTAGGGACCCAAAACCTGGGTTCAACACTTTGGATGCAATACAAAGGATCAAAACCATAGGTTCAAATATGTCAGACTAAATACGATGGACCAAACATAAATTTTCCCACATGTACATGTTTTTCTCTACATGAAAGTGCATGCATATGCATATGCGCCTTTTTATTGGTGACCCCGCATGTATACGCGAATTTGTTAAGAGGAACCTTCGTATACCTCATTTTCTTTCATTTTGCCATTTGAGTGAGTTGCCATCAAGGACAACACCTATGCCATAGAGCCAAACCTATGTCATAATGCCAACAATTTCCTCCTTTGGACTTGATGGCAACCCCAAGTCACTCAAAGTCATTCTCCCCCTTTAACATCAAGGGAAAAGGGTTATGCTCCCCTTGAGTACATGCTGAAATTTCTGCTCTGCTGTGTTGTCCAAGCTCCCCCTGACTGTAGGCAAGGTCTGTAAGAATATGTTCTACAAGAAGAAACATGACGTTATACATACCTTCCTACCACTAAAGACTCCTACATACAACCATCTCCCTACTAAGTGGGGATTGACTCATCTACCCAACCAAGTGGGGATACACCAAGAATTTACACATGATGAAACAAGAACATTACTTCATCCATCCCAGGCATAGTGGGGAAACCAAGATGGGCCGTTACATGAACTTGATAAGAAAGGAAATACATGACATAGAGACAAAATATTAAGATGGTTATCAACAACTATCATCAGCAGCATCTGTCGATCATTATTCAGACCAGTAACCACATTCTTGCTCTGCACCTGTTCCACCTAAAATCCAAACCTCTGTGAATGTGAAATAAGATCTTATAAGATAATGCCAACAATGCAAGAATATATGCTCCCACTAAACCTGCGTCAGATGGTCTCTGTCAAACCCATATCAGACTCTTTCCATCCTGAGCCTGGCCCACTATTTGTCTTCAACATATACGTGACTATATCTTCATAAGCCAACGTATGTACGCAGATCCTCCTCATGAAACTCGTGTACAACCACTTTTCTCTAAAACAGAGAAGATTCAACAACAAGATGATGCATCAACTACCCCCAGCTTCTGCCTGAGTATTCAAATGTCTCCCTAGGTAGTGGTTTGGTGAGTATATCAGCAACTTGTTCCTTAGAGGGAACATAATCCAATTTGACCTTTTGTTCAAGCACTTGTTCCTGAAGAAAATGATACTTGATAGGTATGTGCTTAGTTTTTGAATGCATGAAAGGATTATTTGAAATACTGATTGCACTCATATTATCACAAAAAATGGAGATAGGTGGAGTACAAGTGATTTGAATGTCTTGCAATGTTTGCATCATCCACAGGAGTTGTGTGTAGCAAGATGCAGTAGCTAGACATTCTGCTTCAACTGTAGATAATGCAATTGAAATATGTTTCTTGTTGAACCAAGATACTAATCTAGGACCCATAAAGAATGCACCACCACTAGTGCTTTTTCTATCATCCATGCTTCCTACCCAATCTGCATCTGTATATGCATGAAGTGTGAGATTTGTATCTCTAGGATACCATAAACCATAGTTTTGAGTTCCTTGAAGATACTTGAAAATTCTCTTAATTGCCTGAAGATGAGTTTCCTTTGGATTTTCCTGAAACCTTCCAACTATCCCTACTGCATGCATAATGTCTGGTCGGGTACCTGTTAGATAGAGCAGACTACCAACCATAGATCTATAGGTTGGTTGATGTACAACTACTAATTCATCATTTGTGCTGAGGCTGCATCTTGTTACCATAGGGGTACATACTAGTTTTGAATCCTCCATCCCATATTTCTTCAAGATCTGCTTGAGATACTTGGTTTGTGATAGAAAAATACCGTCTTTGTTTTGTTGGACTTGTAAACCAAGAAAATATGTGAGCTCACCAAGCAGAGACATTTCAAATTCATTTTGCATCACCAAGGAAATGTTTTGACTCATGTCTTCCTCATTGCTACCAAAAATGATATCATTAACGTACACAACAAGTATTAGCAACTTATCATTGTCAATTTTTATATATAGATTGCTATCTGTTGATCCTTTTGAAAAACCTTGTTGATGAAGGTACTTATCCAACCAATAATGCCAAGCCCTTTGAGCCTGTTTAAGGCCATAAGAGCCTTTTTGAGTCTACATATAAGTTTTGGATCATTTCCAAGGATAAACCCATCTGGTTGTTCAATGTATACTTCTTCATCCAAGTCTCCATTCAGAAAGGCAGATTTCACGTCCATCTGAAATACTTTGAACTTCTGAAAGCTAGAGAGAGTAAGGAACATTCTTACCGCCTCAAGTCTAGCAATTGGTGCAAAAGTTTCTTCAAAGTCTAAACCTTCTTGTTGCGCATACCCTTTACAAACAAGTCTTGCCTTGTTTCTAATCACATATCCATTTTCATTCAGCTTATTTTTGAGTATCCATTTTGTCCTTATGACATTCTTATCTTTTGGTCTAGGAACCAACTCCCAATTGTTATTCTTTTCAATCTTCTCAAGTTCTTCCTCCATGGCCTTGACCCAGCATTCATCTTTGTATGCCTCTTTTACAATTTGTGGTTCAGTGGAGGAGAGCAATGCTAGATAGCTTGAAGCTTCTGAAATGGTTCTCCTTGTTTGTACACCTGCCTCTTTCGACCCCAAAATTTGAGTTTCTGGATGATTCTTCTGAACGTACTTGGATGGAGTATTTTCTTCTATCCTTATCTGTTCTTCTGATGCCTCATGAGTTTCTTCTTCATCATGAATCTGATTTGATGTTGAAGGATAGTCCTCATCATCTTCGAAATCTTCAGATTTTACTTGCCTAGGAGTGTTTTTTCTTCATCAACCACTACATGAATACTTTCAAAAAAAAATCCAAGTCTTTTATTATAACACTTATATGCTTTGCTATAGGGAGAGTAACCAAGGCGAATGCCTTCATCTACTCTAGGTTCAAGCTTGCCAAGGTTTTCATCAGTATTTTTAATGTAGCATTTGCTTCCAAAAATTTTGAAGTATTTTACCGTGGGAGTCTTACAATAGAAAAGTTCATGAGGAGTCTGAGTGCTATTTACCTAGATATTTGTCTTGTTAAGAATAGTAACTACAGCAAATGTGGCTTCACCCCAGAAGGTTGCGGGAGTTCCAGATTCATCAAACATAGCACGAGCCATTTGTTCAACCGTTATGTTCATCCTTTCCACTACTCCATTTTGGTGAGGAGTCCTTGCAGTAGAGAATTCCCTTCTTATTCCATGTTCTTCACAAAAATCGAAAAATTAATCCGACGTAAATTCCCCTCCTCGATCAAACCTGAGGCATTTGATTCTGCGATCTGATTCGTTTTCCACCAAGGCTTTGAATGCTTTGAATTTTTCGAAAGCTTCATCTTTATGCTTCATTAGAACTATCCAACACATCCTGGAAAAGTTTTCAATGAACAATATAAAGTATTCTTCTCCTCAAGGTGACCTTTTCCTAGATGGGCCACATACATCAGTATGAACAAGTTCAAGTGGCCTGCTAGCTGATCCTTCCTTCTCAGGGAAATTTGTTCTAGTTTTCTTCCCAAATTGACATGATTTCCATATTATATTCTCTGGAATTCTGATGTCAGGGAGATCATGAATCGCCTGATATTTGCATGCTTTCCTTATCTGAGAGAAACTTAGATGCCCCAATCTTCTGTGCCATAGCCAGTGTTCATCATTCTTCCTTAAATAGCAGCGTTGTTGTCCTCTCGTTAGTATGTAGAAATTATTTGGAGTTTCTATGCCTTTTATCATTGTTTCTCCTGTATCAAGCTCACGAATAATACATCCATTTGATTGAAAAATTACCTCATTTCCTTGATCACACATCTGACTGACACTTAATAGATTATGCTTGAAGCCATCAACATACATAACATTTCCAGCTTTAACTTTTTCTTTCAAAAGAATAGAACCTTTACCTTTTATGAGTGCAAGGGTGCCATTTCCAAATGAGACCTTCCTTTCCTTTTCTAAGGCACTGTATGACTGAAGTTTTTCTTTTTCTCATGTCCTATTTTTCGAGCATCCACTATCGACGTACCACTTTCCTCTCCTTTCACATATAAGGCTATACCACATCTTTCTAGTTGTGGTTCTTTCTTTTTCCATGTTTTGGGGCTCAATGAAGCTTGTTCCTTCTAAGTTGTTTGGCAAAACCTACTCCTGCATTCAGAATCTTCATGACGGAAGTTGTTACAAATAGAACATTCTATTTCATTTTCAAGAGTAGAAAAGTTATTGTAGGTTCTTTTCATGATCCCTGTCATACTCCTTTGTTTTTGAGCTTCTCTAGTCATGATGGCCTTGTAGGGAACACATTGAGAAGATTTGTGACCATAGTTATGACAAGAGAAACATTGGCCATCAAACCTACCGACCAAATGATTGTAGTTTCCATTGACATCCCTTCTTGAGGCAACTTGATAATGATTTACTTTTGGTTGATTGTAGATTTTGTTCATCCTTGAAGTAGATTGCCCCTGATTTACCTGGTGATCTGTATTATGCTTTTGTTGTCGATTGCCAACCTATTCACTTCTCTTTGCTACATCAAGATAACTTTTGGAGGTGGATGGCTTCTGTGCTTGAGATGCTTCTTCAGTATATCCAAGACATGCCTTGATTAGAGGAGAACGCTGCACTTTGTTAATCTCATCTAAAGTTTCAGATCCTTTAGCAAATTTAAGATTAAGAGCTTTTGTTTTCTCAATATCTTTTCTAAGTCCCACAATTTCACATTCTAACTATTTATTATGTTTTTTTCTTTCAGCAAGTTGGAATGTCAGAGTCTCTATAATCATGTTCTTTTCTTCTAAACAAATTTTGAGTTTAGAAATTTCTTCATAAAGACCTTCTTCATCTATAGCATCCAAGAAGTCATCATCTTCAAAAGCCATCAAAAGTCTATAGTCATTACCTTGTTCATCTTCATCACCATTTGAAAATCCATCACTATCTTCATGTGTATAATAACTCTTCTTAATTACATTCTATTTTATGTTACATCTAACAGGTTCCTTACCTTTGTCTAGTTTATCTTTATGAGGAAACTTTTTAGCATAGTGACCGACTCTTCCACAAGCAAAGCATTTGAAGGGAAACTTACCTCTGAATCTTCTAGTTCCCCATTGAAGGTTCTTGACAAAGTTTCATTCTTCCTCTTCTTCAGATATATGTCCTGGCTCATTGTAATCTCCTTTTCCTGAGGCGTTGAATGTGACTTCTCTCCTGTCTGATGGTCCCCCTTTTCTCATTTCGTCAGCAGTTAGAATTCTGTGCAGTTGTGACTTGGTAAGGCTCTATAGATTCTCCTTTTCTTCTATGGTAGAAATTTTTGAATCAAACTTAGAAGACAAAGATCTTAGAACCTTTTCAAACAAAACAACTTCTTTTATTTCTTCACCCAAGTTTTTCATACAATTTACAATCTCATTTATACGTAGTAAATAGTTAGCCACACTTTCATCATTGTGCATTCTGAGATTTTCATATTCAATTCTAAGAGTTTGTAGTTTTTCTCGTTTTACCTGTTCATCTCCTTCATAGCTCAGAACGATCTTGTCCCATATTTATTTTGCGGTTCTGAGCTACATAACCTTAACGAATTCTGATTGTGATAGAATCCCTAATAGAGTATTGAAAACCTTTGCATTTGGTTCATGCTGCTTCTTACCAGTCGTATCTGTAGGAGTTACTGATGGAAATGTGTATCCTATTTCCACAATATCCCAAACTTCTATATGAAGAGATTGAAGTTAGGTTGTGATTCTTACCTTCTAGTAGACGGAGTTGCTCCCATAAAAAATTGGTGGCTTGATGGATGCCTCTATCTTGTAGTTTCTCAGGATGATAGATCTTCCTTCAAGCGATCAAGCTTTTTCTGAAGGACCTGCTCTGAAACCAATTGTTGAAAATAATACTAAGAGTGGGGGTGAATCAGTATTATTAAAGTGTTGGGTCCCCATAATACTAGTGATTACCCCATTACTATTGTAGTTGTACCCCTTATTAGTATTTTTGTGCCCCTATTGTGCCCATATTGTTACTATTGTGCCCCATAAAAGCCCACTATTGTTATTATTGTTATGTAGGCTCTGATTATGTTATGACCCCTTAGACTCCTATATATAGAAAGGAGGTCTTTTCATTTTTATCATCCAAGAATTGTTCATTTATGTAATGTAAATGAGGTTTTCCCCTCGAAGAGGCTGAATTCTAAGGCGTTGATCTATCTCTTCTATCTTTTCTTGTGCTGGTTTCATAAAATTTGGTATCAGAGCTTTGGATTCTAGGGTTTCGCTGCTCCAAACAGGTCATCGTGGAATTTTCGCTATAACCATTTTTCAGTGATGTTTCAGAAGTGGAAAAACGAAACCCATTTGAGAGGACATTACGCCAAATCTCGGGTCTGAATTTCACAGCATTTTGTGCTATAATTGTGGAGATATGATCTGAGGAAGTTGGTCTTTTTGCAAACTCCTGAATTACATTCCAAACAGGTGACCTGGGGAAAATCATCATAACCTTTTCTCTCGGCATTGGATTGAAATTTCATCAAAAGGTGCAGAAAGAGGACATACTGTAGTTTCTTCTATATAGTTTTTAGGGCCAGAGGTCGAAACAGTGACTCGTGGAACATGGTACAAGTTCGCTCTACTGAATTAGTCTATAATCAGGTCACTGTGGGAGATTTGGCATAAATCCGCATTGGAGAATCCAATTGGGGTCAAACTGGTGGCATTGGAAAGAGGAAATAGAGGGCTACCACAATTCGAAAGTTCAGAATAGGATGATCTGAAATTATAGAGATACATCAGAGGAAATATCGAGCTCCTACAAAGTGAAAAAAGGCGTGTATATTTTTTAAATGTTTGCTTAAGCTTGGTTTGAAAATTTATTTTGAAGGAAATAAAAAGGTATAGGGGAGAATTATTATCAGTAATTGATGCATTGAAGAAAGAAAATGGAAACACCTAGTAGGCGACCTGAAAGCTCTAGCATGACTCATGAAGAAGAGGAAGAAATGCAACATGATATATCAAAATTACGAGACCAAGTGCAACAAGTGTCACTTGCAAAAAAAGGTGTAGAAGCTAAGATGAATGACGTGGAAGCTGAGATGAATGATGTGGAAGCTAAGATGGATGATTTGAAGATAGATTTGAAAATAGACATGGAAGAATTGAAGATAAATATGAATAAGTTGCTACAAGAAAGGGTCACTAAAGGTGAAAGGGTAGTAAAGGAAACTCATGATGAGAACAAAAGAAATGTTAATCATGATTCCATAGACTCTAATGTTGGATCGAAGACCCACCATATTCCAAAAATCGATATGAGGAAGTTTGATGGCAAGGATCCCGCAACATGGATATTACAGATGGAGCAATTTTTCGATCTCAATAATGTGCAAAACACACAAAAGGTACGTATGGCAACTTTATATTTGGAACCAAATCAGTTTTGTATGGTATCAATGGCTTTGCTCTCGTAAACAATTTATCACTTGGGCAATTTTTACGGAAGAATTGATGGCACATTATGAGGATACAAAAAGAAACACTTTTTTAGCCAATTGATAAGTCTTAAACAAAATGGTTCAATAATGGAGCACATTGAGGAGTTCCAAAAATTGAACATAAGGGTAAAAGATATTCCATAGAAGCATAGGATTGATGTGTTCATAGGGTCTTTAAAGGATAATATCCAACATGAGGTTCGCCTTTGGGAACCTGATTCATTAGAGAAGCATTCAGGTTTAGCAAGAAAAATGGAAAGCAAAAATTATGGGCAACCAGGAAGCATACCACTCACATCTATAAAGACGGAAGTGGTGTTGCCGCTAGTCTTCCACAACCTATAAGGTTGACACCAAAAAAATTGGAAGAAAAAAGAGCAAAAGGGCTTTGTTACAGTTGTGATAGCATATACACTAAAGGTCATAAGTGTGCTCAGAAGAAATTATTCTACATAGATTGTGAAGAGGAAGAAGAAAAGAAGCAAGAAATGTCAAAAGAAGAGGATATATTTCAGGAAAAAAGCCTAGATGAAGAACAAATGAGTCCAACCATATCTTTTAATGCATTGGCGGGAATTGCCACTTCTCAAACCATCAAGATAGAAGGACAAATCAAGAAGAAAAAGGTAATAGTGTTGATTGATTCAGGAAGTACTCACAATTTTATTCATTGTAAGGTAGCAAAGAATTGAATTGCTTCTTATATCCAGCACTAGAGTGTCAAGTGATGATTGTAAATGGAGGAACAATAAATTGCTCTAGAAAGTGTTGTAATATCAAGCTATCCATGGGAGAATATGTATTGACTAGCCCAATGCTCTCCATTCCAATGGGAAGTGCTGATGTTGTATTAGGAGTCCAATGGCTACAATCCTTGGGTACAATAGCTTTTAATTTCCAAGAACTTTTCATGAAATTTTCTATGGAAGGAAAGGAAGTTGTATTAAGAGGTATTGCAGGGAAATCGGGAAAGATAATCAGCTCTAATGGTATGAAAAAGCTTCTAAAAAAGGAACAAAAAGGTGTAATTGCACAATTATGTTCGCTAGATGTCTCCACATTGGAATCATCTATTTCTCGAGATCCCCAAATAGCCTTGGACAATCATTCCAAGGTATTTGAGACTCCCAAAGGTCTCCCACCTATTCGTGATCATGATCATGCTATTCATCTGATTCCAGGAAGTGTTCCTCCAAACATCAGTCCGTACAGATATCCCTATGCCCAAAAGAGTGAAATTGAACGTATGGTTGCAGAAATGCTAGTGGCTGGTATAATTCAACTGAGTCAAAGTTCTTTCTCTGCTCTAGTAGTATTGGTGCACAATAAGGATGGATCATGGCGCATGTGTCTGGATCATAGGGAGCTCAACAAGCTCACTATTAAAGATAAATTTCCCATTCCTGTCATTGATGGATTATTGGTTGAATTGCATGGATCAATTTACTTCACGAAGTGGGATCTTCGTTCAGGATATCATCAAATCAGAATGAAGACTGAAGACATTCTGAAAACAACATTTAGAACTCATGAGGGTCATTATGAATTTTTGTTCATGCCTTTTGGCCTTACCAATGCACCCTTAACATTTCAAGGTTTGATGAATTCAATTTTCAAACCATTCCTTAGAAAATTTGTGTTAGTATTGTTTGATGATATACTAATCTACAGCAAGTCTTGGAAGGATCATGTT
>APFE030801725.1:241178-343797 GCA_000404065.3 Pinus taeda
GGGTATTATCGCAAGTTTGTTAAGAATTATGGGAGAATAGCAGCACCTCTAACAACATTATTGAAGAAAGATTCATTTTCATGGACTCCGGAAGCAACAAAGGCCTTTAAACATCTTAAGGAGGCAATGTGCCAAGCACCAATCTTAGCTACGTCGGACTTCACAAAAACCTTTATTGTGGAATGTGATGCTTCAGGAAATGGAATTGGTGCTGTTTTAATGCAAGATGAAAGACCCATTGCTTTTGAAAGTCATCCAATCAAGGGAAAGTTTTTACACAAAGCTTTTTATGAGAAGGAAATGTTGGAAATACTCCATGCACTTAAGAAATGGCGACCCTACATAATGGGAAGACACTTCAAGGTAAAAACAGATCATGATAGCCTTAAATACTTTTTAGAACAAAGATTATCCTCTGAAGAGCCACAAAAGTGGGTCACAAAGATGTTAGGTTATGACTACAAAAAAGGGAAGCAAAATGTGGTGGCAGATGCACTCTCAAGAAAGGATGAGGATGTGGTGTGCCATTTCTATTATCCAACCAGATTGGATAAATGAAGCAAGGGAGGAATGGAAGAATGACGAAGAAGTGTGGGCACTTATTCGAAAGTTACAACAAGATTCCAGTACGTCTAATACATTTAGCTAGCAAAATGATTCGTTATGGTACAAAGATCGCTTATACCTCTGTAAGAATTCCCAGCTAAAACAAAAGATTCTTATGGAATTGCACACTTCTCCCTTAGGAGGGTACTCGAGATTTTTAAAAACTTACCACAGGGTTAAGAAGGAATTTTTTTGGGAGGGCCTTAAATCAGATATTCAAAAGTATGTGGTGGAATGTTTGGTTTGCCAGCAAAATAAAGTTGAAACAATTAAGACACCGGGTCTATTACAACCTTTTTCCATTCCAAGCCAACGTTGGGAGGAGGTTCCAATGGATTTTATCACAGGTTTACCCAAGTCTGAGGGAAAGAGTGTCATCATGGTGGTAGTTGACAGACTTACCAAGTTTGCACACTTTTGTGCATTATCACATCCATTTAAAGCCAGTACAGTTTCTACTGCATTTATGGAAACAATTCAAAAGCTACATGGAAACCCAAAGATTATTGTAAGTGATAGAGATCCCATTTTCACTGGGAATTTTTGGACAGAATTATTTTCTTGTCTTGGTACTCAGTTAGCTCATAGCTCATCTTATCACCCTCAATTTGATGGGCAAACTGAGATAGTAAACAAATGTTTGGAAGGATATCTCGTTGCTTTGTATATGATAAACAGACACAATGGGTCAAATGGTTGCCTCTGGCTGAATGGTGGTATAACACTTCCTTCCATACAGCAACAAAAATGACCCCATTTATGGCACTTTATGGGTATCAAACACCATCCATCACATCATATTTAAGAGAAAATTCTAAGGTTCAGGCAGTGGAACATCACATCGAACATCAACAACAAGTCCTCCAACTCTTAAAGGATAACCTCGTGTTGGCACAGAATAGAATGAAACAACAGGCAGATCAACATCGCAGTGAAAGAAGTTTTGATGTAGGTGATTGGGTATTCCTATGGCTACAACCATATAAACAAATGTCCCTCAAGCAAGCTAAGAAGGATAATAAATTATAACCAAAGTATTATGACAAGGTGTTGCAAAAGATTGGTACTATGGCATACAAATTAGAGCTTCCTGCAGCTTCTCGATTGCACCCAGTTTTCCATGTTGCATGTTTAAAGAAGGTTATAGGCGATAAGCTCCCAGTTCAAACAATATTGCCAGAACTTGACGAGGAAGGAAAAATTATATTGGAACCAGAAGCAGTCACAGAAGCAAGAACTCGACAGCTACGAAATCGATCAATTTCAGAGTATCTATTCAAGTGGAAGAACTTATCTACTGAAGATTCCACATGGGAGGATGAGAATTTTATACGGAAGCATCCAGAACTACTCAAGCGTTGAGGACAACACTTCTTTTGAAGGAGAGGGGCATGTTGGGTCCCCATAATACTAGTGATTACCCCATTACCATTGTATTTGTACCCCTTATTAATATTGTTGTGCCCCTATTATGCCCATATTGTTACTATTGTGCCCCATAGAAGCCCATATTGTTATTATTGTGCCTTTACATTATTATGTTATGTAGGCTCTGATTATGTTATGACCCCTTAGACTCCTATATATAGAAAGGAGGTCTTTTCATTTGTATCATTCAAGAATTGTTCATTTATCTAATGTAAAGGAGGTTGCCCCCTCGAAGAGGCTGAATTATAAGGCGTTGATCTATCTTTTCTATCTTTTCTTGAGCTGGTTTCATAACATAAAGTATTTTTCAATTCATATAGATATTTGTATACACTACTTCAGCTAATAAAACTAGCGTGTATATGCAACTTTGGTTAATGAAACTCGCGTATAACTTGCAGCCTTATAATTTTATTTATTCTTCAAACGTTGATCATTAATCTATGTGTCAGAACCATATAAACAGTAACTAGGGAACATAAAAATAGACCATACAGTCACACAAAAGAACACAAGATGTAAGGTGGAAACCCAATGTGGGTGAAAACCACCTGTTGCAATTTGTCTCTTTCTTCTTTCAATTAGAAATTTCTTTTTACAATGATTTTGTACTGGTGTAGTCTTATACCAGTACGCAGGCTGCTACCTACAAAAGGCTACGACCTTCTCTCGTTCACCAGACTCTCCTGGAAGGGAGCTACAACCCCCTTAGCTCTTGTACTAGTACGTAGGTGCTGACCTACAGAAGGCTACAACCTTCTCTTTTCTTCAGGGACCATGTTTCATAAATTTTCAAACTGGATCCATGAATAACATCAATCAAACATCAAGTATATTTGCATCAACCAATATTCTTTGTACAACCTAATATTGAATCAAACAATCACTTCTCTGAATGCTATAACCAGAATAATAATAGTAACCAGACACCAATCGTGAACCCAGGATACTGCAGCAATAAACTGAAATAGCTAAAACATATTTCATGAGACATACGCTACTCCAAAATGAGAAACTTGTGTATATACGTAGTTGTATCCAGACCAACCAGCATATATGCTGTCTTCTCTCACTGAACCTGTGTGTATACGTGCTTCTGATGTGCCGAATCTGCATATAGATCTACAAAACATATTTACCCTTTTTACTTAATCAGACATCAGTTATACCCAGACTATTGGATTTATAGATCTAATAATGCACCAATTATAACAGATCAATACACACAATGATACTACTATTCAAGCCTTAAGATGTTGATCAATCAATAGAACTTATCCATCTTTTAGCGCTCAGGTTCTTTCTTGGTTCTGATCCAGCAATGCACCATACACTAATCACCAATATTCTAGATCTTGCTCCTCTTAAGATATTCAACACTTTTGTCGATACCCTTGCCAAATGATCTCCTTCCCTTTTTATAGTCTTAGCCCTTACTGAAACCATGGTCCACAACCATTGAGAACCAATACTAGGGACCCAAAACCTGGGTTCAACACTTTGGATGCAATACCAAGGATCAAAACCATAGGTTCAAATATGTTGGACTAAATACCATGGACCAAACATAAATTTTCCCACATGTACACACTTTTCTCTACATGAAAGTGTGTGCATACACATACGCGCCTTTTGATCGGTGATCCTACGTGTATACGCGACTTTGTTAAGAGGAACCTGCGTATACCTCATTTTCTTTCATTCTACCATTTGAGTGAGTTGCCATCAAGGACAACACCTATGCCATAGAACCAAACCTGTGTCATAATGCCAACAATGAAAAGTGAGATGTTCTCTTCATTGGTAGTGTTATAAACCAACATGTCACCTAAAACACTATTATAAATGAATCTAAATTTTTATATAATACATCACCCATTAAACTTTTAAATGTAGTTGGTAAATTAGATAAACCAAGAGCCATTACTAGTCATTCATACAATATTTTCCTCATCTTCATGATGTTATTCTAGCTACTTTAGTCTTGAAAATGTACTTGGGGGTGTCTCTATCTGAGATCCAACTTGGTGAGGTACTTGACAGATTGCAACTAATATAATATATCATCAACCATTAGTAGAATGTATTGATCTTAACAATTTTCTTGTACAAATCTCTATAGACAATACACACTTTCCAAGTCCTAACCTTATTGGGTATTTTTGTGCCTTGGATGACAAAATTTAGCTAAGGAGAGGTTAGTGGCCAAGGCATTCATGAAGGACTCTGAGGAAATTAAATTGTTATCCCATTTTGAAACCCTAGAAAATTTAATTATAAAAATAATACTTAAAAGTGGCCTAATGATGATGAATATGATTTAAATGGTTGTATAGTGAAAATCTTTAAAAAATAGGCTTCTTAATGCAAAATATTGTTTCCTTTACTTTAGAAGAAATGTCTAGTTTAACATGGAATGAAACACAAAAAAGAGAAGCGCATAATTAAGGTTCTTCTAACTTTAACTCATATGAATCAAATTTTGAAGAACTGTATAGCTAAAGGTCAACAACTTCATTTCTCTCAGCTATAGAAGAAAAACATTAAGATGAAATGATAACAGGAAATAGGAAATACATATCATACTCAACAAGTTTCTCAAATCACTTTGAAGTCTTTATTTAAATAACACGAAACCCTCACTTCTCTTTGTAAATTGATGTTCATAAAAAATATCAAAAAGGGATAGTTATGAAACTGTCAACTACCAAAAAGTGCTAACCTCCTAAGCTACTTTGAAATTACTTGTTGTTTAGAACATTACATTCTTAAATAAAAGAAAACATTAATACATCATTTTAGATATATTTATAGAAGATTGATCCATGATAGGTGGCATCGTTTCACTGAGTAAGCCGTGACTCTAGCATAGTTTAGGGTATAGCTTATACAAGTATTATTGTTGGTGGCATCAGTTCTCTGCATTCTTTCCAAATATTTGTGTCTCAGCTTCGACTCTTGACAAACCTAGTATGCGCCATTCTGAAATTTGTGATGCGTCTATATGTTGTCTTGCCAAAAAAGAGGGTTCTAATTAACCACAATAGTTGAAAATATCTATGAAATTAATTCACAATTGTTTCTCCCTTAAGTATTGTTGTTCTCTCATGTGTAGAACTTATTTTTCTTTTGACCTCTATGAGCAAGCGTCTCATAGGTTTCCCAAGGTAATAAGTCTCCCTATTGTTCCCAACATGAAGGTAAACCTTCTCTGGTCCTCTTACCAAAATTAATGTTGAATTTCATTACAACCTCCTTCACTTCTGAGAATTATGTCTCTGTTATTTTCCTGTAAAAGTTCTTCACAATCATTTTATTAATTTCCTAGACATACTTAGTTCTATCTTCAACTCCTAATTCCCTTAATTTCTATGAAGATATTGAGTTAACGAAATCAATAATTTTCTTAGAAAGATGATCCTATTGTTTCCTCTTTTTCTTGCTGACAGTAATTAAATTTTCTAAGTCCCTGACCATGGCTTCCTCGTCTGCAACTATAGAAAAGGATTCCCAAATATTCCTTACAGTAAAAATTATATCATTCCATCGAATCTCCCTTTCTTTAATAACAAACATATTTCCCTTCACTTTTTCCTTCAATTCTTTAATTTCTTATGAAGCAGTCTGAAAATCATTCCTATATTTCAAAGTATTTTCCTCGGACATAGCCAACTCCCTTTTAGTAGATTTTATAATTTTCATAGCATCATCATAATTTCTCTGAACCTTCTTCATTTCCTTTTCATATATTTGTAGCTCAATCATTACTCTCGTTAATTTTTCAGTTGGGTCTTGAGAATGTGGTTCTACTAGGATATTACAAACATGAGAGTCAATTCTCTTGTTGTAAAACATAATTCATCTCTTTCAGAATGGAAATTTCATCATTTATTTGTGAGATCTAATTATTCAAAGTTTCCTTTTATTTTTCCACATGTGATACTTCTGAAGCCATATGGTGCTCCATAGAAGGAAACTTCAATTTCCTCCTCTTGAATCTCTTTCTCGCTCCCTGCAAAAATTTCTAAAAATAAATTCTATCTTATGGCTTCACACCAACTTTAATAATCAATTTCTTCAACTCGTCGTTCTGAGTGGTCAACTCTATGGAATTTTCTTTTCCTAGTTTTAGTTCATTGACCACCTTCTTAACAAAGCTTCAATTTTGCTAACATCCAAGGAAGTTTTGTTCGAATAAATATGCATTAACTCTCGAGCCTGCCTATGTAAATTAATTTTTTGAGGTAGTGGAATCTCTAGAGTATCTATTGTCAAGTTGAAAGTCTTGAAAAATGATGATGAAGAAACACTCAAATTAGAGGGGTGAGAGAAATATATCTTTAAGTGATTTCTCGCTAGAGCCATTGGAGAAAGAAATCTGGTCTAGTAATCTAATATGGTCTAGGCTTCTAACTTGGAATCCATGCTTGCTTTGAATTTTATGTTTCTTTATTCAATTTAACAATATAATTGTTTTATAATTGAAATAGAACTTTGAGCATCCTCTTCTCAGACAGGGGGAAGGTGTGAAAATATCCTCCCCCAACTTCAATTGAAAACCTATTGTTATTCAAGAACTACTCACCTCAGATTACTTAATCCTCTTAGGGCCTTTATTTGGTTCTTATTCCAAATCAATAAGATCTTAGCGCCTCTTTTCAAATGATTTTCACTTGGATGGGGAGTTTCAACCTCCATCCCTCTTGACACACTCGCCTTTCCTCCATTTTCTAGCTTTAGACATCTGGTCGAGGATCATTTACATATGGAACATAAGCATTCTCCACTCTTTTGTTTTAAATAATATGGTGAGGGTCATATGCCCATTTTTCACCTAACTTTAACTTCATACTTTCAATAATTTTCTTCACTTCTCCTATGGCTTGCCCATTATTGACAATAAAAGGTCGAATTGTCCTTGGAAATTTAAATAAATGCCCTTTATTTATTGGAGAAAAATGCACTTGATCAACATTCAAACTCTGTGTGATAAATTATAATGAAAATAATCCCATCGGCACAAATGTGGGGAGTCTATATGGGGAAACTTCTACTCCATATATTTTGATTTCTACATAATCCTCAAATCAAAATCAATCACTTACTTTCACATATTTATTGAGCTAAAGAAAAGACTGAGCCTTTGGTAGTAAACAAGGAGAAGGATAACTATTTATAATTGGATAGAAAATTGATAGAAAATAAGTAGTGATATACTTCAACCCCTCATAATTGGCACTACTTCTTATGTCATCTATGCAAAACACCATTGACTATTTATTCCTATGAGTATCCATAATATTTAATTCTAGATGCATAAATCTTTCAACATGAGCATATAAAAAGAGATAAGTAACCAAAGAGGGAAATTGGAGACATCCAATGAGGGAAAGATAGTATAATTGAGAGTTGACCATCTTTTCGCAAAAAGTAGGTATGTCAAAAACTGTCTCATGATTCATCATGAAGCTAAACATTATGAGGATAGCCCTGTCAATTGAATTTGTGTCTTTTCTACCTAAAATATTGGCCACAATCTGAAGAATAGGTCTGACCTCATGGGAAAAATTATCCAGAAGGAAATGAGTGGGTTGGAAAGGAAAATTCTTACCAGTGAGCATTAAAAGGAAATTTAATTGAGCATAATTTGATCCAAATAGGTTTTGAAAGGAAAATAAAAGGATTTCCTCTAAAAAAGAAGTATAGGAGTCCGAATATGGAATATACAATGCCTACTGAATCAAAACAGAAGACACTTAGAAGATATATTCCCCCAATTTGTTCATGACAAAACATTTTTGAGGATATAGGGAAGACACTAGCCAATAGATGAATTTTGGGAAAACATATGTTTGAGGAATCATTGAAGCTAAAACACCAGACATAACAACCAAAACATACACATGAGAATCTTCTTGATTAACTATTACATGCTGATAAAATTCTATGAAGTCTATAGAGAAAATTAGGTCAAAGAGGTCCCTTTGGGTTCCCATTAATGGAATATGAGAAGAGCACCATGTTAGAATGATTTTCTTGGACATTTTGACAAATATGATACAAGAGATGACTTGCCAATACCTGATTAGTGATAATTTATGCTAACTAGAGCTATGATTTGTACAAACGCAATCCATGGAACTAGAGTGAGGAATAATGATAAAAACAACGAGCAACAGTAATGTGATTTATTGGAAGAATGGAAAAACGGGAGGGAAAACTAAAATAAATTCACATATGGGGCATATGAATCAATGAAGTGGTGACAAGATGGATGAGGTGACAGATGATGTGGTTGGTGAGGTAAGAGAGGAATAACAATGATAAGAGAATCACGAGGCAATAGCAGAATGGCTAGATTATAGAACCATGCTAGCTTTCCAACATATTACAAGCTCATACTCCCATATGGAGGAAATCCAATGGAGTCCCCCCATAATGCTTATAGACTGTCGATTTGTAGCAAGAAGAGATCTCCAAATTGTTTTACAGAGGCACATGGTGGGATAACCATCGGGAATGTAGTGTCGTCAAGTTTGTGCCATCCATTCGGCCCCTCTTGTACTCTCCATAGTGCCTAACAAATGAAACCAAATTTATCCTCTGTTAACTTTAGTGAATAGGGGCCCACAAAATCCCACTTAATGTTAAGTATGTATTACAACTTAATCAACAATTTTTAATACACCATTAAAAATTTATTAGGACCATAAATCAAAACCTTGAATTTGATATTTTTTTTTTAAGTACATATATATATATATATATATATATATATATTATATATATATATATATTATATATATATATATAGATAATAGAATATATATATATATATTGAATACATGAAGAAATGTAAAACGAGCTACAACATGTACTATGATGATAAACGTCCCACAAGGTGAGGTACCTAGTCAAATTACTTTCTCATCCAATGATATTTTCATTGGTTCTTCACATCATCTACTTGGAATGTTATAAACTATTTATTCATTATAGTATTTTGTAATGGGGAGTCAAGAAATATATATATCTTGGGCAAAAATTATATCCTAGTTTTAACCCCTTTATATATCTATAATGTTCTTCTATATTCTTGAAACAAATCATCGAGTTGAAATTTCTTGTCTTTCATACATCTCCAAGGGATTCCTTTTCCCTTATTAATTGACCCCAAGATGATTCTCTCTGAAGCAAAAAATATGCATACTTCCTATTATAACTAAAAACGTTTTCTTCCCTTAGAATGTATTAGAAACATATTCAATCTAAATTTCTATGGAATGATCATGAAAGGATTCACATCCTTCAAAAACAAATACTAGATTTCTCTCCCAATGAAGATCACATCCTCATATACATGTGGGGGATTCTAACCACTACACCACACATATGAAGTAAACTACATTTACCTTCACTTAATAAATAAAATATGCACTTATAACAAATTTGATGTTAAAATTTCTAATGACCCTGATGCTTAAATCCTTATCTAAACATCGCAATTAATATGGGATTATATTATCATGAACTTCCAACCGAAGCTTGTTAATAAAATCATCTACTATGAGGTTGCCATGTGAAACAAAATTGAATAAAACATTCACCTGGTATTTTTGATCTAGAATTTCATATGGAATAGTTTTGTCATATCCTCCATTCTTTATTATGAAGGAAAGTCATATTCACCAAAATTTCCTATAGTGTGAACTTCCATATCACGATTTTGTAGTGGTTGTTATGATGCTTCCATTTATGCATAATAGCCATAATTTTATCTCCTTTTATTTTTGACATCATCACCTTGTTGGGAAAATATAGGTGTCCTTTCTATTTAGAGCCACTTGGTCATCCTTCCTTCTGGCTTATTTTTTTCACATATTTTGATTACAAATGAGACTTGTTAATAGTCTCATATTGAAATAAAACCACGTACTTTTAAATATAGTTTTATAGAGCCCATAGACACTTGAAGCGTATATCAAGGTTCTTCTGAAATATAACTAGCATAATTTACATTTTGGGAACTTAGTGGTGTGCTATTGCACAAACTACCCTTTCCACTACTTGAAGTAAGACTAACGAATCTACTCATCCTATACATTCCCAACATGGTAAAAATGGGACTTGAAAAGGGTTTTAAAAACCACTAGAGAGATTCATTGTGTGTGATATCAATGAATTTCCATCTTGTGCACATAAATCACACTTTCCTTTTATCGTGAATGGTTTTATGATTGGACTCATCCACCATGGATAGGATCCTATGAGTTCCTTCTAAATAAAATTCATGGGCCCCAAAACTTCGCAAGAAATCCAAAAATAAAGATACTGTAATACCAACATGATCAATAGAAAATCATGTACATTTAATTGGAATATTTCATCAAAATAGATCTTATAATATTATGCAATAATTTATTTCGTAGTATTTATAATTTATTAATACTAGCCTAGAGCAGAAATTTAGGGAAATAGCTCAAATCTAAAAAATAAAGAAAAGGTGAATTAGCATGCCATCCTCATAATTGAGCACAATAGTTGACCAAGAAAACATGATATAGGAGAAAAGTTGTGCAGAAGATGAGTCCTACATTCTTTCCTTTAGTTTTGAAATGCAAGTACAAATAAAGGGGAACTCACAAAAGAGTTTAATTTAATTTTATGCCTTGAATGGGTGCTATGAAACATTCAACCTCTTTTCTCACTAAAACCCCACTCCTATATGATATGATGAACTGTGGAACAAGTACAATAATAAAATGATGGAAACCTTCCTTTTCCTTATGGTTGAGTATTTAACATACCCTAATAGTTTTATGTGGTTAGAATTAAGGTTTTCACATAGATTGTTAACCCCCAATTAATATAAGGCTTCTCAAACCTCTATAATATTCTTGAAAGTACACATATAACTAGCTCTACATGTATGGGTAATGGAGTTGGCATCACATGCACTTATTGCCATGATGGTTGATAGGGATGGTCAATTTGGAAGAGAAATAACATATATATATGAATTCCAATCGAGGTGATTTTCAAACTATTTGAATTCTCTTTGTATGTAGAAGGCAAAAGAAGTTCCATTTGATGCCTCAAACTATCTCTATAAGTTTTTGGACCTAAATCCTTTAAAGTACGATCTACGCTAAAATGGGACATGAAACCCAAATAGTGTAATAATAATATGGCAAATATATAGTTCTACCCTAAGATTAAAAATATGTATGACAAATTATAAAATGGTCCATTTCATATGAGTAATAATTTTAAAAGTTAATAACAAGTTATTACAATTTTTGTATACAAGGAATAGGTGGAGGACGGGGACAAACATAATTGGAATTTGATAATGAAATTTAAAGAAAGTGTGATTTGGATATATGAATGTATTGGGGTATTTAGAATATGTTCTCCCATTCTTTAAGAGTTATTATGTAACTAATATTTTCTATCACTTTTCGACTACTAATTCAATCACACATCTTCTATACTTTGTGCATATTTTATTTTATTATATTATTTAAGGATTTGGTACATAAGAAATTTCATGTAAATTAAATGGGATGGAGACTTCTTAAATAATGGGACAAGCATGAGTCCAATACCTGGTTTTCACAAAATTATTATATATTAGACAAGGACATTAAATTTTATTATAACAAAACCTCTTAAAGCACAACCCTACAATACTTTCCACAATAAACATTAAATACATGTGCACATTATTACATTTCCTGCCACCTTGAAATAACATTGCAACCTCAACCCTAAATGATAGAGAAGTGAATGATTGAGACATTCCCTATAGATAATAAATCATTTCATGCTTGTCTAATAAGTGGTTTAAATAAATGAGAATATTATAATGCATGGGATGTGAAATATCAAGAAGCATGAGTAATAAGACATTAGGTAAATCCTTGGGATGTAATAGATTAGGCATTTCCATAACAGAAAATCTTATCCAAAATTGATTTTCTAAATTCAATGTAATTTCACTAAATTCACTATAATTTCATTCTTATCCATCACAAATTTAGTATATATATTTACTTTCGATACTAATAGAGTTTATTTTCCACACACAAAGAATTTTAGAATGGTCTAAGAATCATTCCTGCTGTAGCTTGAATGAAATACGTATTCTGCTCGGAAGTTGACTTGTTGTGAATGACCAACATAATTCAAGAGAATTCCATGTGAACCTTTGTAACTCACATAAAAAGGGTTGGACATGTAGGGATAGTGAAAATATTCTAGAAGGGCGGAATTGTAACTAATGTGGAGGGATTAATGGGTTGAATTTTACCCCTAATTGGATATCAAATTATGTTATAACCAAACAACTAGGGGGAAAAGGGGTTCCATTCTATTTGGGTACATTTTGTTCAATTGTAGAAAATATTAGCTAACTATAAATAGAGATGGAGTATAATAAAGGGGTTTTGTGTTGTATAACAACCCATGGGAGTAAACTGAATAGACAATGCATTATCCATTGTACTTGCATCATTTCCATCATGGACAAAAGAGATGAGAGTAACCCCAACTTCCAGCTTGATTTTCTCATAAAAGAGTTTCTTAGAGCATACATTGGGGTTCATTGTGGTTTTGAGTGATTGTATTTACCTATTTTCTTATTTCCTCATTTTTCATATATTGCATGCATAAATAGTAAAATCAATAATAATAAATATCAAATCTAAAAAAAATAACATTTGAAAATAAATATTTCATATTATTGTATGAGATCCATTAAGATGAACTATATAGTGGAATATCCATGATAGTTTATGGGTCATATTGGTATTAGAACTAGTTTCTTTCAGGATTTTATGGGAAGTTGGAGGGGATCAAATTGATTTAAGAATAAATTTGTAAACACGTAGCCACAACTAATGAATTGTTTTATGATAACCATTGAGATCCAATAAACAAGAGGTTTATTTCGCCGGAAGCAAAAACCATAGATATAAAATATAAGGTGATCGTCCTCATAATAGCATTAACCAATAATCATGGGTATTTCAGAGAATATGGAGGTTCCAACATATAGGTTATATTAGAGGGGACTTAGTGAATCAAGAAGAACTATATAACGTGTCCAAGAAACCTGAAAAAGAGTATCCAAGTTCAAGCATCATGAGTCATTCAAAGGCTCTCTCTAATAAGGAATCAAAGTTGGACATAAAGCCTTATCAAGGTCAGATTTATGATCTAAATTTAAATAACTAATTACAATAATTGGAGGTTTAATTTAGTGTTTGCCACATATCTTAGGAACATAAAATTTCATTTTCCTATATGAATTAAGAGTCCATTCCCTCACCTAGTGGAAAATCCATATAAAAACATTGAGAAAGGGGATGTATGCTCTAGTAAATCAGTTAGACGATTTTAAAACACTCATAAATTCCCAATTATACCCTATTGGATATCTACAGAACTAACAAATCCAATAAAATTAATTTAGGCAGAGGCAAGGATAAAGTGTGTAGCAGTAAACCATAGAATTCATCACGATGGAAATAGTTTTCGGTATCTCTCTCAAGAGCCTAGACATAATCCCCAAATATCTTGGGGGTCTAAAGAAACCTATGCAAAAATAAGTTGTTTTATTCAAATGTATAACCATGGATGAGGCTTTTTTATAGGAATAATAAATTGAAAACAATGGCTTGAAGGGAGGCTAGTTGAGCATTTAAAGGAAGAAAGAACATTAGGAAGCTTCTACAGAAGGTAATAATATGTGGAAAGTGTGGAGAAAAAACAGGAAAATAGTGACAACAAATTGGTGCAAATATACTAGCCACCATTACAACCATTGTAGCATTAATCATCACACGGAGGTGAAGTTTCAGAAATTACATTTAGAGATGAACCTGAAGAGCTATAAGTATACGTAAAATATAAACCTAATAGTAAGAAATTCGAGCAATTTGTTGCAAACAAATCATTATTTCTAGATATGATACACCACAATAGCTTTTCCCTAAGTGTAATATTAAAAAGGGTTCAATATCTCAACAAGGACTGCAAGTGGACCCCAACAAAGTAGTTATCATCCAAAGGGTCCTACCTTCTCAAAATTAGATTGATTTCAGAAATTTCCTAGTATTACCTGGATACTACCGAAGGTTCATAAAGGACTTCAGACAGTTGGCCTCTCCTTTATTTGGGTTTTTGGCAAAGGACTCTGAGTTTATATGGTCAAAAATATGTCAAGAGGCCTTCAACATCCTAAACAACAAGTTAACCATTGCCCCAATTCTCTGAGGCCCAAATTGGGCCCTTCCTTTTCTAATTCATGTTGATGCCTCACACAAAGCCATAGGAGCAACCCTAGGTCAAATAGATGAAAAATTGCCTTATGCCATTTACTTTATCAGTAAGAATCTATCAAAGGCCAAACTGAGCTACAAAGTGACCGGAAAGGAGCTCCTAGTTGTTGTTCATTCATTGAAAAACTTTAGACATTATATTACAGGCTATCAAACATTTTTCCATACTGACCATGCTACAATCAAATATTTAATGAATAAACCTGATGTGATTGCCCGTATTATGAGATGGTTTCATTTATTACAGCAAGTTGATCTAGCTATTTTTGATAAGCTTGGTAAGGAAAATATTGTTGCAGAATTTTTACCTAGTTAACTTTGCCTTTTGGTTAAGGGGGCATGGCTGATGACCAGTTACTAAATGAGCACTTTTTTTCCATTTCATTTCTCTCTCCATTGTTTTTTAATAGTAAACTATTTGGTATCTACATAGTTCCCACCGAACTTGTACTCCAATGAGAAAAACAAGATTATAAGGAAGAGCACCCCCTTCACTTGAATTGGAGGAAATCTCTTCAAACTTGATCCACATCAAATATTGATAAGGTGTGTCAAGAAGGAGGAACTTTTTGACATCCATCTGACCTGTCATGATGGGCCTCGTGGAGGTCACTTTTTAGTAAGGAAGATAGCATTCAAAGTGTTACAAGCAGGCTATTATTGGCCCACTCTTCATTGGGATGTGAAAAGATATACTAGTTAGTGTGATCGATGCTAAAGGATGGGAAACCCTACTCAAACGGATGAAATGCCTCTGCAGCCTCACGTGACTTTCGAGTCATTAGACAAGTCGGGCATGGACTTCATTGGACCTATTAACCCTCCTTCTAAGAAAAAATAGTACATCATTGTGTGAACTAACTATCTAACTAAGTGGACTGAAACCAAGGAAATTAAGGCAGCAATAGAGGAGAAGGTGGATGAGTTCTTAAGGGAGAATGTATTTTACAAATTTGGGTACCCTATAGAACTGGTCATTGATCAAGGTAGCCAGTTTACCTCAAACATGATTGAAGACTTGCTCATCCAATACAAGATCAAGCATAGGAACTCCACTCCATATCATCCACAAGCTAATGGGAAAGTGGAGGCGACCAACAGAGCGTTGGAGGGCATCTTGACCAAAGTGGTTAACAAGAGCAACAAAGATTGGGAAAATAGACTGGTTGAGGCCACCTAACCCTATAATACCACCTAGAAGACCACCACTGGATTCACATCCTATGAGCTGGTCTATGGGAAAAATGCCCTATTGTCTTTGTGTTTGATTATAACACACTAAGCATGGCATCCCAACTCGATCTAGATCTCAATAGTGTAGAAAAAGAGAGGTTGATGTAGTTAAATGGTTTGGATGAGTTCAGAATGCAGGCCCTCCTACACATAGAGGTAACCCAACTTCAGAGGAATATATGGAATGATAAAAACATCAAGGATAAATAACTTCAAGAAGGTGATTGGGCATCGTTATATGATTCTAGATATATATACTTTTAGTGCAAGCCGAGGACAAGATGGCTAGGACCTTATGTTATAGAGAGATGTCATCATAATGGTTTAGTGCATATCAGAACCATAGATGAAGAGGCCATTCCATTACTTGTTAATGGACACTAATTGAAAGTTTACAAAAAACCATTTTCAAAGCAAGATTTCGTTGATGATATTAATAAAACAGTGATGGTATTGGAGCATGTTTTAGCCCCTGCCTCATCACATCATTGAGATAAAAAAGAAAAAGAAAAAAGGACTCAAGTGAAAACCTCCATGAGGCACCTGAGTCCCACTATTGGGTTGAAAACCTCTTGGGGTTGTTATGCCCCTATACCAATAGATATCATATATCATGATTGACTTGATTTTGTTTCGTAATATTTTCATACCTTCACTTATTGCAAAGGTTTTCCATATTTGTAAAAAGTCAAAAAAATTGAAAATGTAAAAAGGGTATACCCTAAAAGAAAAATCAAAGGATGAAAGGAAATAAAAAGAGGTCAAAAAATGAAAGAAAATGAACCCCAACAAAAAAAACACCAAGAAAGTGTGCAAGCCTAAATGCCACTACTTTTTACTTTTGTATAATAAAAATTGTGTGCAATTTGTCACCTATGCCACAATTCATGAATGGCCAAATAGTTTAAACTTGACTAGTTCATTTTTCAATTTCATGTTGTAGAGATAGAGAATAAAAATCTGACCAAATAGCTTAATCCTGGTAGATAAGTAGATAGGTAGAGTGAAGAAAGGAGCTCAATAGTTTAATCTGAGCCCTTGAATGTAATAAGTGCAGACTTAGATAAGCATCACCATATAAAAGAAAAGAAAGTTTGATAAGGGTTTGCTAGTCTAAGTGCACCCTAATAAGAAATTAAAAATTATAGGTTAAAGTAGGTAGGGTAATTAGATGATAGTTGCAGAATAATATGTGGTGAATGATGAGTTTACATGCATAAATATTTTAGTTTCATCACAAAGAAAAGGCATGTATCACATGGAAGACACATCAAGCAAGCAAAATAAAAAATAATTAACTTCCCTACTCATTTCCCCTAAATTTTCATTAATTTCCCCTAAAGTGCCAAAGTATATATCAAGTTAGAAGGGATCGAAGCATTTCTCTGCCTTTTGGGGGACCGGACCCTCGACCTAATAATTTATAATACCTTAAGCAATTAATCCCATTCATCAATAGTCACACTCGTTCATAAGTCATTCATTTCGCTAATAAATCTTTCCTAAGTAAAATCCTATTTTACTTGGGGAAAATAAAACACTTTCCATAAAAAACCTCATAAATTATTAGCCGAAGTAATGTTGTATGATGAAATGCTTTTGGAAACATGTACTTAGCACACTTCACATTCCATAGTCACATTAACCAATAATGTAATTACTATATAATTCCCCTATATAAACATTACCCATTCTCGTATTACTATAAATATGCAAAATCCCAAAATTCTTACATATCCCAACCCTCAGTTAAATATAACCATAATAAAGTGGATAAACAGGATTAATTAACTAATCTGTAGTTAATTAAGAGCCGATCCCCCACCATGCTAATAAAAGGATTAATTATCCCCCACGGTTAATTAATAACTTCTTCGACCAATCACATCACCCCCGATGTAATTAAAACCCTTTAATTATGTTGGGTCCACCCTCCTTTAACCTTCTGCCACCTCACCTCCCTGATAGTCGTCTTATTGAATCGCACAAATCGGACAATCATCGTGCATATCACAAGGGCCTCCACAATCGACCTTTAGTGCGCGATGGTGAGCGGTTTTGCAAATAGTGCCATCGCTACATGTCAAATGTTGTATGGAATCATGCGGTTGCGCCCAAATATCGCCTCCCCTCCACTAGCGGTGCGATGAAAATTGCTTACCGCCTCCGGCTACTGACAAAACGTCAAATAATTTTCCTGCTAACGCCATCTATCCAAATCCCGAACGCGCCAAAAGTTGACTTTGCGTAAAAAAAAAAAAGATAATCATTTTTTCATCCTTATTTCCAAAAAAAGCATGCATGCAATAACCTGAACATTGATGTCGACCAGATCGAACACCCAACTGTCAACCACCCCCAAACTTGTAGTTGACGCCACTCCAAGTCCACCATTCACGCCCAGTGAACCTGCATTCCATTTCCCGTCATTAAAAATAGGTATTTACCAATTTCCGTCTAGAAACCTTGTGAATACTTGCTTTCCTTTGTACTTAGTTTTAAAAACCCAAATGTCATTACAATGTTGTTGTTGAATTTAGAATTCAAGTTTCCCAGACCCTCTATTTTCACCAATTTCACATAAAAACCGTTGTTTCCTATTTGAATCCACAAGAACCAGAATGGAAACCCCCGTGGCCCTCAATGTAGCACCTATCACTACCTCTCACCATGATTTGGATTATTTTCCCTTACCAGATAACGATTTTCAAATAAAAGACCTAGATACTGACAAAGAACACCTAAAAGTATTTTTCCAATGCCACTACAATTATATGAATGGATATGATACCATAGGACTTTAGGAATCAAATCTCCCAATGTACTTTCTCCCCTCTCTACACATTTTCCCTGACATTATCCATTAGTGTCATGCTAATTATGATCCCAACCTCAGAGTAGTAATGTCGCCAAATCAAACTATTCTTTTCACAATTACTGCAAACTCAATCAATTAGATGCTTCAGTTTCATCCCAGGAAAGCCCTCACCCCCATTTCCCTTGGAGATTTGCTTGAGAAATCATCTAAATTATCTGAGTCTGAACTCAGTGACCTTTGCTAGACTTTCATAGATAAGCAGCATCATCCCCAAAATCCCCCTCCCTATTTATCAGTTTTCTTCACAGAGACAGGAAAAACTATAGTTGATATGATAGCTACAGTCATGGGTTTCAATACTAGTGAGTATGTGGATGAATTAACCCTAGTTTTAGTGACCAGTTTTACCCCTGGTCAGCCTCCTACTATCAAGTATAACTATGCTGCATCTATTGCTGAGAAAATCCATGACCAGTTCATGAGGTTGGAAAATGAAAAAGTATTTAAATATTCCACATTCATATATCACCTTATCCTTTACTATCAGACTGACAAGTTCCCATTCTCTCTGAATAAACTTGATACAAATGGTAATCCCAGATCAATCATTGTTTGGACTTCTATCTTCCACCATTCGTTTGCTTATATTTATTCATTCAATGAGTTCATCGACCAGTTTGTCCACTGAGTGACCACCATGCTGACAGGAAATCCTCGTCCTAGGATTAGCGATGAAATCAAAAGAATCCTTCAACTATCCAAATAGTACAAGGTAGGTGACTAGTACTTGTACCAAAATCACACATAGATCAAGATATATGGTTGTGAGCTTCCTCCATTCAAACTACTAAAATATGTTCCTATGAGGTTGTTTGCATTGGAATATTATAGACAAATGATAAATTCTGATCATATTCACTTTACCAAGGCCAAGAAGAAAGCACAATTGAGAATTAAGGATCACCTAGGCCCACTTGTCTACAACAATAGAGAAGCAGGTAAAGTAGTAGAAGAAATCCTAGAACACATGAGATTAAATAAAAGTTTTACTTGCAGATATGACCCACACAATTTCATTTGTGATAGGAAAATGAAAAGTAAGTTGTCACCATATTTTCATCACAGAATCCTTGAAATAGAGCAATATGCAAATA
Source organism: Pinus taeda (assembly GCA_000404065.3). Taxonomy (NCBI): domain Eukaryota; kingdom Viridiplantae; phylum Streptophyta; class Pinopsida; order Pinales; family Pinaceae; genus Pinus; species Pinus taeda. Next base: position 260,762 of record APFE030801725.1, read on the forward strand.
TGAATGAATGGAGGGAACGAACTCTAGTTGAGAGGGATAGTGATCGGGTCAATGTAGAGAATGTAATGAGAGACCTAGAAAAGAGACTTGACCTAAACTATTTTGAACGGGTACCAGTTAGGACTTCTTAGAAGCCAACACCAGGAACTAGTGCCTCTATAATAGTTACTTCTCAATGGCACTAACAGGACACTAGTGCACCCCTTACAGAACCTTCACAGGGAAAAGAGCAAGGAACCAATACTTCAGCATCAAGGCAATTAGACATGTTAAAGCAGCCTAAATTCTCTGAAGAATAGGCTCAACCATAGATCCATCCAACTCAAATTAATTTGGGAGACCCCCCAGTTTTTCAAACTCCTCTGAATAAGGAAAAAAGCTTAAAAAGGGACAAGGAAGTAGCTACCCTTGCTAGTGGTCCTTCAGACCAGCCTGGTGCTAAGAGGCACTAACTAAATCCACATTCAAAAGAAGAATTTTTTGAAGAAACTATATGGAGTTTGAGGAAAGAAAGTGGAGATAGTCAGCATAAATTCCCAGTAGGTGGGACACCTTCTTGTTCACAAAGACAAGAGATGGAAAGACAGCAAAGTACTAAAGTTTCATCTTTCAGGTCTTCATCTGACAAGACCTTAGACATCAAGGAAAAATTCAAGGAAATTAAGGCCAAAAATGAACAGCTAAAGGCCCAAGCTTACACTCAATACTTTAAGATCGCTTCTACCAATCAAACCAAGTTGATGTCTGCTTATGACATCAGAGAAGGAAAAATGAAGATGAGTTTTTTGAAGCCTACAGTACAACAACCTAAATCAATTGTAGACTACCAAAAAACTTATTTTGAGGTCTTGGCACAAGATATTCACCCCATAGAAAAAATATAATTGCATAAGCAAACAGGGGAAATGGTTTATTCAACATTGACAAGCAAGGCCATGATGGCACACAGATTGGAGAATTCAATTAACAACACCAATGCTCAACTATAGCTTGAAAGAGCCTCCTCATAGGTAAAGGATAAGAGAATCAAATCACTGGAGGATTTGATTATTTGATTGGGCCACAACCCAAAGGATGTCAAAGCTGCAGAGGCCCTAATAAAGAATGAAAATGAAGATATAGTTGCCCTGAGAAAGCAGTTGAAATTGCCACCTCTTATGCATCCACAAACTGCTGAAGTAATTGAAAGAAGAATGAAGAAAATCTTATGGACTTGGTCCTCAAGCTAAATGAGCAATTATGGGAAACAGAGTAGGAATTAGACAAAACACTACAAAGCAGGTAGAGTGAGTTGACCTCTCAACCTCAAAATGTAGTACCAATGGTTTCTATAGTAGTCCCTTCTACATTGGCAACTGCTCTAGCACCTAATGTCCCTTTAGCCACAACTAAAATTATTGGAGTCACAAGTACAGGTACAGGTACAACACAAGTAGGAACTTCAAGCCAAAGCACTGAAGAATTAATCAAGTCCATGGAGGAAATGAAATTCCAAGTTTCTGAATTGCAAAAGGTAAAGGAGAAATTCATTACTTTAGAGAAGAAGTATGATGTGTCAAAGATTAATTTTGCTGAAGAAGTGAGAAAAAACAAAGGCTTGGCTCAACAAGTAAAAACACTAAAAAAGGAACTCACATTTGAAAAGCCATTAACAGATATCAAGAAAGTATTATGGACCAATATCACTCAATCAATTAATGATATTTGATCATCAATTCAAATCATTTTTGAATAGTTTGATTTCGTCAGAGTGGCTCTTCAAGAGATTGAAAAAACTAAGGAAGATCTAGGAGGGAAACCTGAAGAATCTATCAGGTTAATATACTTTCTAAACAGCAGAAAAAGACATCAATTGGAACAGCTGAATATTGAAGATAGGACTGGAACCATCCTAGAAATCAAGAAAATCTTATCCAAAAGGACTCCGATGTAGAACCTGGAAAGAAAATGTCACAATATGTAGGAGGATATAGATGAATTTATTGAATAGTTTGGCATCTTACAGAGTAAAGGACTTCCAAGTGATTTATTGGTTAATGATAATTTGATTAGGCATGAGGATTATGTCGACAAATTGGATCAGTATGCAAACAGCCAAGCCAGTTCCTCTGCTAGTTCATCTACACCCAAAGCATTGCCCACAGGAAGAGTTCTCTATGATAGTTTAGAGAACCTATTTTATCTTGAGCATAAATTGAAACACTTGTTTCCAGTTCAGTCAAATTTTGTAAAATACACAGAGGCTGATGAAATATACAAAAAATTAACATGGACCGGGATACCAAGGGATGAATGGTGGACCGATATGACAAACATCTTATGATTAACCTTGGTAAAAAGTAAATTGAAGTATTTACCATGGTTAATTTTGGTAAAAGAAGATGAATCATGGTAAAACAGGTAAAAAGTATCAGTCAAAAGTAAAAGAGTATCAGTGAAAAGATGAAAACAATAAGCCAACACAGAATTACGAGCATGACAGCAAGATGCTCAATCATAGGGCCTGCCTCCAGCTCCTTCAACAAAAACAGGGACAGCAACCCAGAAGTTCACTTTCAGTTTCTATTTTCGAGACCATCTGTCTCTGCATTCATGTAAAATAAATTTAGTTTTCCGAGAATATATCTCTCCCAGTTAGGAGATATTTTGTTGTAAATTTTGTATAAGTACTTCCCCATTCGAAGTACTAGGTGTGGATTCTTAAGAATTTTTGTAGACTCATTATTTTGGAATAGAAGTTTTGTTGAACAGCTATTGTATGGCTGGCTGGACAAAGTAATAAAGCAAAGGAATTTTACAGGATTCATGTGTCAAACGAAAGACATATAAGTATTCTACATCTTATGTTTTTACATTTTTCTGGTTTAAATATTTCACATGTGTTTCATATCTGAATGATAAATGAAAAAGTATATTTCAGAAAGTTCTTTACTGCATTCTATCTTTAAAATCATTTATATTCTTAATGTTTTCTTCTAACCTATCATAGGCAAGGAATTCTTAATTGCTCCCTACTTCTTAGTTTATCATTGTGGCCATTTAACAAGAAATTCTTAATTGGTTTTTGTTAATGATCATCCACTTTCTCTCATCTTGAAAACTATGTTGAAGGATTCTTAATTGCCCTTCCTCCCTTTCAAGACCATTTCACCCTTTCAAGTTACCATTTGTCACTTGTTTCGCTATCCTGCCTTGTCAAGCCCTCCTTTGTTGAATCAACCTAATCCAATTAAGCCATCCTCAGTTGAATCCATAGCCCAATGGCCTGAAATACCTTGTTTTATCCATATGCTCCTGAATTCCACCACCAAACAAAATCGAAACCCCCAAAGCTTTCATAACTAGCATAATATCCCATAAACAAAGCTAAATAATAAAGAGAGAGCCCTCTCTGAGTACAAAATGGCTAGATTTTGTACCTAAAAGTTGGTTTGTGGTTACCTCGGACCCGTTTCCTTCTTCTAACAACTTCAAGGAAAATTTGAGTGATAACATAGTGGTGACTCCACTGGGGAAGAAAATTCCTCAGTCAAAACAAATCTTTAAGAAAGTTTAAATCCTAAATCTAAAGAATCTTAAAGAAATCATAGAAGTTGTTTGATATTAGTTAAGAAAACCTAAAAACCTAGCTTCAGAAAAGAATCGTTACACTAGAGCTACTCTTGATCCCAATCCACCACAAGTGTTTGAGAACCCCAATCTAATCCCCGGAATTCTTAGGACACAAGAAAGTTCTGTTAGTCATCGACCCACCTTCAAATCTTCATCTTGTCCTGTTGGGTAGATTTACGTCGAAGACCAACCCTTTGACAAATAATTTTAAACGTCTTTGTTCAGGACTTCATCTAATTTTGAATTAACTGACTTAGTCCAAGACCCATAATTCATCCGAGAATTAGAGCTCCAAGCAGCCAATTTGTCAATTGATAGATATTTGTAGAAGTCACCACAATCTGATCTTACCACTGAAGGAACACCTAATCACTCTGTAACCACTATTGTTTTTGCAAGCTCATCATCATTTCCTCATACATATTAACCTCAAACCACTCCACATCAGATCATCACCCCTATCTCGCCATCCACAACTCAAACGCCCACTATTATTCCAACCCCAGCTTTTGTTTTACCATTACCTGTAGCAATGGCAAACAAATATGCCCCCTGGTACTACCAAAAAACTTAGGTGCCATGCCCCAAGATTACCAAAGTAAGATCACTAATTTTTATGGCACTGGTACCTTTACAGCCCAACAACACACCAAAAAGATGATTGATTATTTTGAAATTTATGAAATAGATATTGATGATGTGAAAATGAGAATATTCGTTTAGAGTTTATTTGGGGAAGTTAGAACTTGGTTCAAAGGTTTAGCAGCAAATAGTATAGACAGCCTAGCAACTCTCTATCGACAATTCCTGAATAGATGGGAGAATGACCCCCTTCAGATTATATCTGAATATGAAAGCCTAAAGAGAGGAACACAAGAAACTGTCTAGGATTATTGCACTAGATTCAACAGTGTCTATAATACCATTGCTCAAAATCTCAGACCCCCACTAGGTTTAGCCTTAATCGAATTCCCAAATGGATTTGATTTTGATATGGCTTTCCAGTTGAGGGAATGAGCCCCTCCTACTTTGGAAGATATGCAAAGCATAGCAGTCAGTGTTGAAGCCAACCTGATATATAAAAGAGCCAAGGCTAGAAGTGAAAGGAGGATACCATCAAAGGAAGAAAGCTCACCCTTTGAACAAAAGCTAGATGGCATAATTAAAAGAATGGATAGACTAGGAGACAGAGTGGAGACAACTGAATGTAAATCTCCTTGGGATGGTCAGAAAACCAACACAGGGAGAAATCCTTATTTTAGGAAAAATCAAAACTCGAACAGTAGGAAGAATAGTCCTGACTAAAACATTAGACCCATTTTCTAGGAGAATTATGCAGAAGCTTCAAACTCTGAAGAACTAGAAGAAGATACTCAAATTAACCTGATGGGGCTTGGTAATGAAAGAGAAGTTATCTTGACCTAAGAGGATCAAGAGGCCCACATACTTAAACAGTTTGAAACTCAATCAAGGGAATCATTCGACTTTAGGGAAGGATATGACACAACCATATTTGAAGTGCATAATAAATACAAGCTAAGAAGTAAAAGAGTTGATTTCGCTAAAACAAACAAACAAAAGGTTCCAGATCAGCCCAAAGAAGGTAAGATAGTCACCACACCTGTACATATTCTTTGTAGATCAAACACTAATCCTTCTAACCCCATAATTGAAGATGTCTCTAATAATCAACCAAACAATAAATAGCTTGCCACTTCCCTTCGTTCCAAGGGAACTGTGGAAGAACCTCTAGAAGTTGATCTAAGAGAATCAGCTAATCATTATTCCACTACTGAGAAGGAGAAAAAAATAGAAAACACAGAAAACAGAGAGAATACTGTTGTTCTCAATCCAAAAGCACAAATAGAAAAACCCTTTAAAATGGAAATTGAAGTAGGTAAGCTGAAAATTGTTGTCCCATTATATGAATTAGCCAAACATGATGCTTACCAAACTCAAATCAATAGATCACTGAAAACTATTGGAATTGAAGACTCATTTAATCTTTTTGATGACCAGCCTGAATTAATCTTTGGCCCAGAAGTAAATGAAAACCATTGGAAGGAGGAATTCCTCCCTTCTATGTGAGTTTAAACATACATGATAAGATTCTTCACAATGCCATGTTTGACTCTGGGGCATCTCATAATGTCATGCCCAAGTCTGTAATGAGAAACTTAGACCTAGACATTACCAGGCCATACAAAGATTTGTTTTCTTTTGATTCCAGTCAGGTGAGATGTTTAGGATTGATAAAAGACTTCTATGTCTCATTGGTTCAATACCCTGCAAAGACAATTTTAATTTATATAGTGGTAGTAGATATACCACCTAAATATGGCGTGCTATTATCCAAATCCTGCAGTGCTAAGGTTCAAGAATCTCTTCAATTGGATATGTCATATGCTACTATATCAGTTTTTGGATAACCAAAGAAACTATACAGAGAAACATTGATGAAATATGTAGTAAGTAGTTAGGAAAGACCCCAAAATTTCCCCATCTACTCAATACATTCTGATATGGACTCATTCATTCTTTACAATGCAAAAACTAATCCTTCCAATACTTTAAAATTTTTAGCAGCAAAACCAAAAAAAATTAAAAAAGAAAAATCAAGCGTTCATATTTAGGAAATATCAGATAGCAAAGAAAATTCAGATGAGAATGAAAAACTAGACCCCACTATAAAACAAGCTTCTACTACCCCAGACACTAATTATGAGCATGAAATCCTTTGGAATTTAGAATTTGATGGCTCAGTCAATAAACTAGGGGTAGGAGCAAGAGTTTGGGTGTACAATTTAGAAAATGATCATGCTGAAGGCCATTCTTATAGATTAAATTTTAAGTGCACTAATAACATATCAGAGTACGAGGCTCTCTTGTTAGGTCTTAAACTTGTCAAAAGATTAGGAGCAATTAGAGTGTGTGTCATAGGAGATTCAAAATTACTAATCAATCAGATTAAAGGAGCTTACTCAACTAGGGATCCTAGACTAGGATATTATAGAGGAACAGTGATGGAAGTTCTCAATACTTTTCTGGAAACTCAGCCTGCAACTATTCCTAGAAAAAACAAAATGCATGCCCACAGCCTAGCCATGTTTACCAGTACCTGCAAATTACCTTTTGAACCTAATCATTAGTATACTGCTGAGATTAGGCACAGACCAGCCATCCCTAATAATTTGAAGAACTGGCAGTTTTTTGATAGTGATGAGCAGATCAATAACCTTTTAACTTTAGATGAAGACTTTTCAAATAGTCACATAAATGTCTATACGGTAGTTAAATCTAATCAAATAGATGAGGTAGAAACAAACATTTTCGAGGAAATTTCAATAAATATGCTTCATCCCACAAAATTCACACAAAAAGAAATTCAAGAACTGAAACAAATGGACCTAGATGAAATAATTGAAGAAGAAATAGAGGTTATCAACCTAAAAGAAAATCATCTACCCAAAGGATTGACTCCTCTAGAATATCTATTTGATTCCAATGACATTCCCAAGAAACCTAAAACGGAACCTTTAAAATCAGATATTGAAGAATACAATTTAGGTACACAGGACAATCCAAAAATGATAAAATTGTCAAAATCTTTACGTCCTTATCGGAAACTAAAGTATGTTGAACTTATGAGGGAATTCAAGGATGTCTTTCCCTAGAGTTATGAAGATTTAAAATCCTATGACACCTCTATTATTCAGCACACTATACCTCTGAAAGAAAATCAAAATCCCTTCAAGCAAAAACTTAGAAGAATTAACCCTGTGTTATTACCATTAATTGAAAAATAAATTAAATGCATGTATGAAGCAGGGATTATTTCCCCTATTATATTTTCAGACTGGGTGTCTAACTTGGTACCAACTAGGAAGAACACTAGGGAAATAACGTTGTTTGTTGATTAGAGGAATGTGAATAAGGTCTCTCTTAAAGATAACTATCCTTTACCCAAAATTGATCATATTTTGGAAAGGGTAGTGGGTCCTTCTAGAATTTCACTTTTAGATGGGTTTTCAGGATATAGCCAAATCTTGGTTCATCTTGATGACCAAGAGAAAACTACTTTTACAACACCATGGGGCACTTTTATGTACATCAAAATGCCATTTGGACTAAAAAAAGTAGGAGCAACCTTCGAAAGGGAAATGGACATTGCCTTTACCAAAGAAATTCATGATTTTCTTGTTATATATCTGGATTATCTAACTATTTTTTCTAAATCATATCAACAACACTTGGACCATCTCAGATAGTTCTTTTTAAAATGTGCAGAATATGGTATTTCTTTGAATCCAAAGAAGTCTTTGTTTGGTCTGGAGGAGGGTAAACTTTTAGGTCACATCATTTCCAAATATGGTATTCGAATTGAGCCTTCTAAGATCGAAGCTATTCTACAGATACCTCATCCAAGAAGTATTAAAGAACTTCAAGCCTTCCTAGGGAAGATAATTTTTTTAAGAAGATTCATTTCTAACTTAGCTGAACTCGTTAGATTACTAAATGACATGCTAAAAAAGGATTAAAGTATCAAATGGACAGTAGAGGCCAAGCAATCATTTGAAGAAATCAAAATGGCCTTAACCAGAACAGTAGTCCTCACTAGTCCAAAATGTGATAGAGACTTCATCATTTTTTCTTTTGCATTAGAACACACTATAGCTACAGTTTTATTACAAAATGATGATCAAGGATGTGAAAAACCTATAGCCTTTTTTAGTAGAGCACTCAGAGATGCATCATTAAAATACAAAATAATGGAGAAACAAGATTTTGCACTAGTCAAAGCCATTAAAGACTTCAGATTCTACATATTATATTCTCATTTGATAGCTTATGTTCCTAATGCAGTTGTCAAAGACATCCTAACTTAGGATGGAATTGATGGGAAAAGAGGCAAATGGATTGCTACCATCTTAGAGTATGATATAGAGAAAAAACCTACGAAACTAATAAAAGGTTAGGGATTTGCCAAACTCATGGAAGAAACTAATTGTTAAGCCCTGGACATAAATGAACTGGATGATGGGCAGGAGATGGCGACTCCACAAATCAGCTAGGCCTTTTCAGACTCACCTTGGTATGCTGATGTAATTTATCTTTTACAAAACTTGCAGGCTCCTCCAAGGTTATCTCGAACCAAGAATAGGTTTTTAAAAATGAAAGCTTCAAAGTTTTGCATCTTAAATAATACTTTTTTTGGAAAAATCATGAAAGGATTTTATTAAATTGTTTCTTAAAAGATGAAGCTGACAAGGCTCTCCAAGAATTTCATGCAGGAGACTATGGTGGACATCTGTATTAGAAGCCAACTACAGATAACATCCTAAGGGCTGGATTCTATTGGCCAACCTTGTTTACAGATGTGAAAAGATTTGTAACTTCTTGCCATAAATGTCAAACTTTTGAAGGAAAAAGAAAATTATTACCTTTACCCCTAAAACCCATTTCCACTGATAAACCTTTTCAACAATGGGGTCTTGACTTCATTAGAGAAATACATCCACCCTTTTCAAGCCAACACAAATGGATACTCACTGCCACTGACTATTTTACTAAATGGATAGACGTCATTCCTTCCAGACAGGCCACTGACACAGTGATCATACGTTTCCTAGAGACCAATATTTTGTTCAGGTTTGTTTTCCCCACTAAAATCATCACTGATAATACTGCAGCTTTCAATTCAAAGAAAATGATTAGTTTTTGTAACAAGTATCACATTACACTAGGCCATTCCACAACCTACTACCCTCAAGGGAATGAACTAGATGAATATTCCAACAAAAGTCTGAATAATATCATCAAAAAACTATTGGAAGAAAATAAGAAAACTTGGAATAAAAACTCATAAATTCTTTGTGGGAAGATAGGCTTACAACCAAAAAATCCATTGGAACCAGTCCTTATGATTTAGTATATGGCATAGAAGTTGTATTTCCTTCATGATTAGGAGTTCCTGTCATGAAAATACTCCAAGAAGCTCAAGTGGAACCTAATTATATTTAAAGAAGGATAAACTAGACTATCAATTTGTAGTAGACTAGGGAGGAGTTGTACTAAAGATCCCAAGTGTTACAGGAGAAGCTTAAGAAAATATTTGACAGAAGAACCAAGGCAAAAGATTTCTACCTTGGAGATAAAGTATTAAGATGGGATTCCAGAAGAGAGGATAAGTGGAAACATGGGAAGTTTGACTTCCTATGGAAAGGACCATATATTATCAATGCTTTCAAAGGAAACAATGCATATTTTCTTAAAGAATTAGATGGTACAGAAGCAGAAGAAGGACTAGTCAATCGTCGGATGTTAAAGCATTACTTTGATCCTACTTACTAATGTTACCATATTCGTTATATTACATATTATATCCTTCGTAATGCCATAGGGTTGACTAGATAGTAAGATTTTAAAAAATGTAAAGAGGGTATACCCTAAAAGAGAAATCAAAAGGTGAAAAGAAATTAAAAGAGGTCAAAAAATGAAAAAAAATGAACCCCAACAAAAAGAAAGACCAGGAAAGTGTGCAAGCCTAAATGCCACTACTTTTTACTTTTGTATAATAAAAATTGTGTCTAGTTTGTCACCTATGACACAATTCATGAATAGTCAAACAGTTTAAACTTGACTTGTTCATTTTTCAATTTCATGTTGTAGAAATAGAGAATAAAGATCTGACCAAATAGTTTAATCTTAACAGATAAGTAGATAGGTAGAGTGAAAATAGGAGCTCAAAAGTTTAATATGAGCCCTTGGATGTAATAAATATAGACTTAGATAGGCATCACCATGTAAAAGAAAAGAAAGTTTGATAAGGGCTTGCTAGTCTAAGTGCACCCTAATAAAGAAGTAAAAATACTAGGTTAAAGTAGGTAGGGTAAGTAGATGATGGTTTTAGAATAATATGTGTTGAATAATGAGTTTAAATGTGTAAATATTTTACTTTCATCATAAGGCAAAGGCATATATCACATGGAAGATACATCAAGTAAGAAAAGTAAAAAATAATTAACTTCCTTACTCATTTCCCCTAAATTTTCATTAATTTCCCCTAAAGTGCCAAGGTATTTATCAAGGTAGAAGAGATCAGAGCATTTCTCTGACTTTTGGAGAGACTGGACCCTCGGCCTAATAATTTATAATAACTTAAGCACTTAAGCCCGTTCATCAATAATCACACTCCTTCATAAGTCATTCATTTCCCTAGGGAAAATAAAACATTTTCCATAAGAAACCCCATAAATTATTACCCTAACTAATGTTGTATGATAAAATGCTTTTGGAAACATGTACTGAGTGCACTTCGAATTCCATAATCATATTAAACACTAATACAATTACTATATAATTCCCCTATATAAACATTAGCCATTCCCGTATTACTATAAATATGGAAAATCCCCAAATTATTATATATCCTACCCCTTGGTTAAATATAACCATAATAAAGTCGATAAACAGGATTAATTAATTAATCTGTAGTTAATTAAGAGCCTGATCCCCAGCGATGCTAATAATAGGATTAATTAACCCCCACGGTTAATTAATAACTTCTTCGACCAATCACATCGCCCTAGATGTAATTAAAACCATTTAATTATGTTGGGCCTGCCCTCTGTTAACCTTCCGCCACCTCAACTCCCTCATAGTCGTCTGATCAGATCCCGTAGATCTGACGGTCATCATGCATATCACATGGGCCTCCGCAGTTGACATTTAGTGCGTGATGGCAAGCGGTTTTGCAAACAATGCCATTGGTATGTGTCAAACTATGTATGGAATCATGCGGTCACACCCAAATATCACCTCCCCTCCACAAGTGGTGTGATGGGAACCGCTTACTACCTCCCACTACCGACAAAACGTCAAATCATTTTCACACTGATGCCATCTGTCCAAATCCTAAACCCGCAAAAAGTTGACTCTACATAAAAAACAAATATAATCAGTTTTTCATTCTTATTTCCGAAAAATGCATGCATGCAGTAACTTGAATGTTGAAGTCGAATATCGTGTACACCCAACCGTCAACCATCCTCAAACTTGTAGTCGATGCCACTCCAAGTTCACCATTCACACCCAATGAACCTACATTCCATTGTTGGTCATTAAAAATACGTATTTACCAGTTTCTGTCTAGAAACCCTGTGAATACTTGCTTTCCTCTGTAATTAGTTTGGAAAACCCAAATTTCATTACAATCCAGTTGCTGAATTTAGAATTCAAGCTTCCTAGATCCTCTGTTTTCACCAATTTCACATAAAAACCCTAGTTTCCTATTTCATTCCACAAGAACCAGAATGGAAACCCCTATGGCCCTCAATGTAGCACCTATCACTACCCCTCACTGTTATTTGGATTATCTGCCCTTAGCAGATAAAGATTTTCAAATAGAAGACCTGGATATTGACAAAGACCACCTGAAAGTATTTTGCCAATGCTGGCAAAATTATATGAATGGCTATGATACCATAGATCTTTGGGAATCAAATCTCCCAATGTAATTTCTCCCCTCTATGCGCATTTCCCTTGACATTACCGATTATTGTCATGCAAATTATGATCCCAACCTCATAGCAGTAATGTCCCAAAATCAAATTGTTCTCTTCACAATTACTGCAGACTCAATCAATGAGATGCTTCAGTTTCATCCCAGTCAAGCCCTTACCCCCATTTCCTTTGGAGATTTGCATTAGAAATCATCTAAATTGTCCTAGTCTGAACTCAGTTGCCTTTGCCAGACTTTCATAGATAACCAACATCAACCCTAAATCCCCCTCCCTATTTGTTAGTTTTCTTCACAGAGACAGGCAAAACCATAGCTGATATGATAGTTGTAGTCATGGGTTTCAATACTAGTGAGTATGTGGATGAATTGACCCTAATTTTAATGACCATTTTTACCCCTGGTCAGCCTCCTGTTGTCAAGTATAACTATGCTGCGTTTATTGCTGAGAAAGTCCATGACCAGTTCATGAGGCTGGAAAATGAAAAAGTATTTAAATATTCCACATTCATATATCACCTTATCCTTTACTATCAGACTGACAAGTTCCCATTCTCTATGAATAAAATTGATACAAAGGTTAATCCTAGATCAATCATTTTTTAGACTTCTATCCTCCACTATTTGTTTGCTTGCCCTTATTCATACAATAAGTTCATTGACCGGTTTGTCCACCCAGTGACTACCATAATGACAGGAAATCCTCCTCCTATGATTAGTGATGAAGTCAAAAGAATCCTTCACCTATCCAAATAGTACAAAGTAGGTGACCGGTACTTGTACTAGAATCACACAGAGATCATGATATATGATTATGAGCATCCTCCATTAAAACTACCAAAATATGTTCCTATGAGGTTGTTTGGATTGGAATATTATAGAAAAATGAGAAACTCTGATTATATTCACTTTACCAGTGCCAAGAAGAAAGCACAGTTGAGAATTAAGGATCACCTAAGCCCATTTGGTTGCAACAATAGAGAAGTAGACAAAGCAGTAGAAGAAATCCTAGAACACATGAGATTAAATAAAAGTTTTGGTTGGAGATATGACCCACATAGTTTCCTTTGTGAGAGGAGGATGAAAAATAAGTTGTCACCATATCTTCATTACAAAATCCCTGAAATAGAGCAATATGCAAATATGAATGAACGGAAGGAAGGAACTCTGGTTGAGAGGGATAATGATAAGCTCAGTGTAGAGAATGTAATGAGAGACCTAGAAAAGAGACTTGACTTGGAATATTTTGAACATGTACCAGTTGGGACTTCTGAGAATCCAACACCAGGAACTAGTGCCTTTACAGCAGATACTTCTCAAAGGCACTCACAGAAAATTAGTGCACCCCTTGTAGAACCTTCATAGGGGAAAGAACAAGGAACCAGTACTCCAGCATCAGGGCAATCAAAGATGTCAAAGCAGCCTGAAATCTCTGAAGAATAGGCTCAACCACAAACCCATCCAACTCAAGTTAATTTGGGAGACCGCCCAGTTTTGTAAACTCGTCTGAATGAGGAAAAAAGCTTAAAATGGGACAGGGAAGTAGTTACTGCTTCCAATGGTCCTTCAAGCAAGCCTGGTGCTAAGAGGCACATGATAAATCCAGATTCAAAAGAAGAATTTTTTGAAGAAACTACGAGTTTGAGAAAAGAAGGTGGAGACAGTTTGCATACATTCCCAGTAGGTGGGACACCTTCGAGTTCACAAAGACCACAGCTGGAAAGACAACAATGTACTAAATTTTTATCTTTCCAGTCTTCACCTGACAAGGCCTTAAACATCAAGGAAAATTTAAAGGAAATAAAGGCCAGAAATGAACAGCTAAAGTCCTAGGCTTACACACAATACTTGAAGATGGCTCCGACCAATGAAACCAAGTTGACGTCAGCTTATGACATCAAGGAAGTCAAAATGAAGATGAATTTTCTGAAGCCTATAGTACAACAACCCAAATCAATTGCAGCCTACCACAAAACTGATTTTGAGGTCTTCTCCAAAGATATACACCCCATAGACCAAATAGAATTGCATAAGAAAATAGGAGAAATGGTTTATTCAACACTGACAAGCAAGGATATGATGGCACATAGATTGGAGAATTCACTTAACAACACCACTGCTCAATTGCAGTTAGAAAGAGCCTTGTCACAGGAAAAGGACAATAGAATCATAAGATCCTAAGGGTTGGATTCTATTGGCCAACCTTGTTTGCAGATGTGAAAAGATTTGTAACTTCTTGCCATAAATGTTAAATTTTTGAAGGCAAAAGAAAATTATTACATTTACCCCTAAAACCCATTTCCATTGAGAAACCTTTTCAACAATGGGGTCTTGACTTCATTGGAGAAATATATCCACCCTCCTCAGGCCAACAGAAATGGATACTCATTGCCACTGACTATTTTACTAAATGGATAGAGGTTCTTCCTTCTGGACAGGCCACTGACACAATGATCATAGGTTTCCAAGAGACAAATATATTGTTTAGGTTTGGTTTCCCCACTAAAATCATTACTGATAATGTTGTAGCTTTCAAGTCAAAGAAAATGATTAGTTTTTGTAACAAGTATCACATTACACTAGTCCATTCCATAGCCTACTACCCTCAAGCGAATGGACTGGCCAAATCTTCCAACAAAAGTCTGAATAATATCATCAAAAAATTGTTAGAAGAAAATAAGAAAAATTCGAACAAAAAACTTGGTAAATTCTTTGTGGGCAGATATGCTTACAACCAAAAAATCCATTGGAAGCAGTCCTTATGAGTTAGTTTATGGCATGGAAGTTGCATTTCCTTCATCATTAGGAGTTCCTGTTATGAAAATACTCCAAGGAGCTCAATTGGAATGTAATGATATTCAAAGAAGGATAAACTAGACTATCAATTTGTAGCAGACCAAGGAGGAGGTGTACCAAAGATCCCAAGTGTTACAGGAGAAGCTTAAGAAGATATTTGACAGAAGAACCAAGGCAGAAGATTTCTACCTTAGAGATAAAGTATTAAGATGGGATTCCAGAAGAGAGGATAAGGGGAAAAATGGGAAGTTTGACTTCCTATGGAAAGGACTATACATCATCTATGCTTTCAAAGGAAACAATGCATATTTTCTTAAAGAATTAGATGGTACAGAAGCAGAAAAAGGACCAGTCAATCATCAGATGTTAAAGCATTACTTTGATCCTACTTACTAATGTTACCATATTCTTTACCGTACATATTATATCATTTGTAATGTCATAGGGTTGATTGGATAGTAAGATTTTAAAAATTGTAAAGAGGGTATACCCTAAAACAAAAATCAAAGGGTGAAAATAAATAAAAAGAGGTCAAAAATGAAAGAAAATGAACCTCAACAAAAAAAAAAAACAAGAAATTGTGCAAGCCTAAATGCCACTACTTTTTAATTTTGTATAATAAAAATTATGTGCAGTTTGTCACCTATGCCACAATTCATGAATGGTCAAACAGTTTAAACTTAACTAGTTCATTTTTCAGTTTCATGTTGTAGAAATAGAGAATAAAGATTTGACCAAACAAATTAATTTTGATAGATAAGTAGATAGGTAGAGTGAAGAAAGGAGCTCAACAGTTTAATCTGAGCCCTTGGATGTAATAAATTTAGACTTAGATAGGCATGACCATGTAAAAGGAAAGAAAGATTGATAAGAGTCTACTAGTCTAAGTGCACCCTAAAAAAAAAGTAAAAATGCTAGGTTAAAGTAGGTAGGGTAAGTAGATGATGGTTGCAGAATAATATGTGGCGAATAATAAGTTTAAATGTGTAAATATTTTACTTTCATCCTAAGGAAAAGGCATGTATTACATGGAAGAAACATCAAGCAAGAAAAGTAAAAAATAATTAACTTCCCTACTCATTTCCCCTAAATTTTCATTAATTTCCCCTAAAGTGCCAAGGTATCTATCAAGTTAGAAGGGCTCAGAGCATTTCTCTGACTTTTGGAGGGACCGGACGCTCGGCCTAGTAATTTATATTACCTTAAGCACTTAAGCCCATTCATCAATAATCACACTCCTTCATAAGACATTCATTTCCCTAATAAATCTTTTCCTAAGTAAAATCCTATTTTGCTTAGGGTAAATAAAACACTTTCCATAAAAACCCTCATAAATTATTAGCCTAAGTAATGTTCTATGATGAAATGCTTTCAGAAACATGTACTTAGTGCACTTCACATTCCATAGTCATATTAACCACTAATGTAATTACTATATAATTCCCCTATATAAACGTTAGCCATTCCCGTATTACTATAAATATGCAAAATCCCCAAATTATTATATATCCCACCCCTCAGTTAAATATAACCATAATAAAGTTGATAAATAGGATTAATTAACTAATCCATAGTTAATTAAGAGCCTGCTCCCCCACCACGCTAATAAAAGGATTAATTAAACCCCACGGTTAATTAATAACTTCTTCGACCAATCACATTGCCCCCAATGTAATTAAAACCCTTTAATTATGTTGGGCCTACCCTCTATTAGCCTTCTTCCACCTTACCTCCCCAATCGCCATCCAATCGGATCCCGCAGATCCAAGGGTCATCGTGCATATCACATGGGCCTCCACGGTCGACATTTAGTGCGTGATGGCAAGCGGTTTTGCAAACAGTGTCATCGCTACATGTCAAACGATTTATGGAATCGTGCAGTTGCACCCAAATACCGCCTCCCCTCCACTAGCGGTGCAATGAGAATTACTTACCACCTCCCACTACTGACAAAATGTCAAATCGTTTTTCCACTAATGCCATCTGTCCAAATCCCAAACCAGCCAAAAGTTGACTCTGCATAAAAAATAATGATAATTAGTTTTTTGTCCTTATTTCTGAAAAATTCATGCATGCATTAAGTTGAATGTTGAAGTCAACTAGCTCGTACACCCAACCATCAACCACCCTCAAACATGCAGTTAATGCCACTCCAAGTCCACCATTCACACCCAATGAACCTACATTCCATTGTCGGTTGTTAAAAACAAGTATTTACCAGTTTCCATCCCAAAACCCTGTGAATACTTTCTTTCCTCTATAATTAGTTTGAAAAACCCAAATTTCATTACAATTAAGTTGTTAAATTTAGATTTCAAGTTTTCCAGACCCTTTGTTTTCACCAATTTCACATAAAAACCCTAGTTTCCTATTTGAATCCACAAGAACCAGAATGGAAACCCCCATGGCCCTCAATGTAGCACTTATCACTACCCCTCATTGTGATTTGGATTATTTGCCCTTAGTAGATAAATATTTTGATATAAAAGACTTGGATACTGACAAAGACCACCTGAAAGTATTTTGCCAATGCCGAGACAATTATATGAATGGCTATGATACCATAGATCTTTGGGAATCAAATCTTCCAATGTACTTTCTCCCCTCTGTGCACATTTTCCATGATGTTATCCATTAGTGTCATGCCAATTATGATCCGAACTTCAGAGAAGTAATGTCCTCAAATCAAACTATTCTCTTCATAATTACTGCAAACTCAATCAATGATATGCTTCAGTTTCATCCGAATCAAGTCCTCACCCCCATTTCCCTTGGAGATTTTCTAGAGAAATCATCTAAATTGTCTGAGTCTGAACTTAGTCGCCTTTGCTTGATTTTCATAGATAAGCAACATTAACCCTAAATCCCCCTCCCTATCTGTCAGTTTTCTTCATAGAGACATGAAAAACTATAGCTGATATGATAGTTGCAGTCATGGGTTTCAATACTAGTGAGTATGTGGATGAAATGACCCTAATTTTAATGACCATTTTTACCCCTAGTCAACCTCCTACAGTCAGTTATAACTATGTTGCGTTTATTGCTGAGAAAATCCATGACCAGTTCATGAGGCGGGAAAATGAAAAAGTATTTAACTATTCCACATTCATATATCACCTTATCCTTTACTATCAAACTAACAAGTTCCCATTATCTGTGAATAAACTTGATACAAAGGGTAATCCCAGATCAGTCATTTTTTGGACTTCTATCTTCCACCATTTGTTTGCTTGTCCTTATTCATACAATAAGTTCACTAACCAGTTTTTCCACCCTGTGACTACCATGCTGGCAGGAAATCCTCCTCCTAGGATTAGTGATGAAATCAAAATAAGCATTTAGCTATCCAAACAGTACAAAGTAGGTGACTAGTACTTGTACTAGAATCACACAGAGATTAGGATATATGATTGTGAGCTTCCTCCATTAAAACTAGCAAAATATGTTCCTATGAGGTTGTTTGCATTGGAATTTTATATAAAAATGATAAACTCTGATCAGATTCACTTTACCAGGGCTAAGAAGAAAGCACAGTTGAGAATTAAGGATCACCTAGGCCCATTTGTCTGCAACAATAGAGAAGTAGGAAAAGTAGTAGAAGAAATCCTAGAACACATGAGATTAAATAAAAGTTTTGGTTGGAGATATGACCCACATAGTTTAATTTGTGATAGGAGAATGAAAAATAAGTTGTCACCATATCTTCATCACAAAATCCTTGAAATAGAGCAATATGCAAATATGAATGAATGGAGGGAAGGAACTCTAGTTGAGAGGGATAGTGATCAGGTCAATGTAGAGAATGTAATGAGAGACCTAGGAAAGAGACTTGACTTGGACTCTTTTGAACAGGTACCAATTGGGACTTCTCAGAAGCCAGCACTAGGTACTAGTGCCTCTACAGCAGATACTTCTCAAAGACACTCACAAGAAACTAGTGCAGCCCTTGCAGGAGCTTGACAGGGAAAAGAACAAGGAACCAGTACTCCAGCATCAAGGCAATTAGACATGTCAAAGCAGCCTGAAATCTTTGAAGAACAGGCTCAACCACATACCTATCTAGCTTAAGTTAATTTGGGAGACCTCTCAGTTTTGCAAACTCCTCTGAATGAGGAAAAAAGCTTAAAAAGGGACAGCGAAGTATCTACCCCTGCCAGTGGTCCTTCAAACTAGCCTGGTGCTAAGAGGCATAGGCTAAATCCACATTTAGAAGAAGAATTTTTTGAAGAAACTACAGGGAGTTTGAGGAAAGAAGGTAGAGACAGTCTGCATACATTCCCAGTAGGTGGGACACCTTCTAGTTCACAAAGACAAGAGCTGGAAAGACAACAAAGTACTGAAGTTTCATCTTTTAGGTCTTCACCTGACAAGGCCTTAGACATCAAGGAAAAATTCAAGGAAATAAAGGCCAAAAATGAATAGCTAAAGGCCCAAGCTTACACTCAACACTTGAAGATGGCTCCTACCAATCAAACCAGGTTGATGTCAGCTTATGACATCAAAGAAGGCAAAATGAAGGTGAGTTTTCTAAACCCTACAGTGCAGCAGTCCAAATCGATTGCAGACTACCTCAAAACTGATTTTCAGGTCTTTGCCAAAGATATTCACCCCATATACAAAATATAATTGTATAAACTAATAGGGGAAATGGTTTATTCAACATTGACAAGCAAGGCCATGATGGCACACAGATTGGAGAATTCACTTAACAACACCACTACTCAATTAGAGTTACAAAGAGCCTCCTCATAGGAAAAGGACAACAGAATCAAATCACAGGAGGATTTGATAATTGGATTGGGCCAGAACCCAAAGGATGTCAAAGCTGTAGAGGCCCTAATAAAGAAGAAAAATGAAGATATAGCTACCATGAGAAAGCAGTTTAAATTGCCACACCTTATGCATCCACAGACTTCTGAAGTAATTGAAAAAAATAATGACTAATAGCTTGTGGACTTGATCCTCAAGCTAACTAAGAAATTAAGGGAGACAATGTAGGAATTAGAAAAAACACTACAAAGCAAGCAGAGTGAATTGACCTTTCAGCATCAAAATGTAGCACGAGTGGTTTCTACAGCAGTCCCTTCTACATTGGCAACTGCTCTAGCACCTAATGTCCCTTTGGCCACAGCTAAAACTATTGGGGTGACAGGTACAGGTATAGGTACAACACATGTAGGAAATTCAAGCTAGTGCACTAAAGAACTAATCAAGTCCATGGAGGAAATGAAACTCCAAGTTTCTAAATTGCAAAAGGTAAAGGAGAATTTCGTCACTTTAGAGCATAAGTATGATGTGTCAAACATTAATTTTGCTGAAGAAGTGAGAAAAAAAGGCCTGGCTCAACAAGTAAAAACATTGGAAAAAGATATCACATTTGAAAATCCTTTAATAGATATCAAGAAAATATTATGGACCAATACCACTCAATCAATTAATGGAAACAGATTGATTTAGTCAAAGTGTCTCTTCAAGAGATTGAAAAGCTAAGGAAGAGCTATGAGGGAAACCTAAAGAAGCTATTAGGTTCATAAAATTTCTAAACAGCAGAAGCAGACATCAATTGGAACAGCTGAATATTGAAGACAAGACTGGAACCATCCTAGAAATCAAGAAATTTTTAACCGAAAGGACTCTGATGCAGAACCTGGAAAGAAAATGTTAGAATATGTAGGAGGATATAGATGAACTTATGGAAATTTTTGGCATCTTACAGAGTAAAGGACTTCCAAGTCCTTTAGTCATTAATGATAATTTGATGAGGTATGAGGATTATGTCGACAAATTGGATCAATATGCAAACAGCCAAGCCAGTTCCTCTGCTAGATCATTTGCACCCAAAGGATTACCCACAGGAAGAGTTCTCTATGACAGTTTAGAGAACCTCTTGTTGAGCATGAATTGAAACGCTTGTTTCCAATATAGCCAAATTTTGTAAAATACACAGAGGCTGATGAAATCTATAGAAAATTAACAAGGACCAGGACACCAAGGGATGACTAGTGGACCGATATGACAGACATCTTATGATATTCCTTGGTAAAAACTAAATTGAAGTATTACCATGGTCAATTTTGGTAAAAGAAGATGAATGACGGTAAAACGGGTAAAGAGTATCAGTCAGAGGTAAAAGAGTATCAATGAAAAGTTGAAAATAATAAGCCAACACATAATTACGAGTAGGACAACAAGATGCTCAATCATAGGGCCTGCCTCCAGCTCCTTCAACAAAAACAGGGACAACAACCCAGCAGTTCACTTTCAGTTTCTATTTTCAAGACCATCTGTCTCTACATTCATGTAAAATATATTTAGCTTTCCTAGAATATATCTCTCTCAGTTAGGGGATATTTTGTTGTAAATTTTGTATAAGTACTTCCCCATTCAAAGTACGGGGTGTGGATTCTTAGACATTTTTGTAGACTCATTATTTTGGAATAGAAGTATTGTTGAAAAACTATTGTATGGCTCGCTGGAAAAAGTAATAAAGTAAAGGACATTTACAGGATTCATGTGTCAAACGAGAGACAAATAAGTATTCTACATATTATGTTTTTAGATCTTTCTGGTTTAAATATTTCACATGTGTTTCATATCTGAATGATAATCAAAAAAGTATATTTTAGAAGGTTCTTTACTACATTCTGTCTTTAAAATCATTTATATTCTTAACGTTTTCTTCTAAGCTATCATAGGTAGGAAATTCCTAGTTGCTCCCTAATTCTTACTTTATCATTGTGGCCATTTAACAAGAAATTTTTAATTGCTTTTTGTTAATGATCATCCACTTTCCCTCATCTTGAAAATTTTGTTGAAGGATTCTTAATTGCCCTTCCTCCCTTTTAAGACCATTTCACCCTTTCAAGTTACCATTTGTCACTTGTTTAGATATCTTGTCCTGTGAAGCCCTCCTTTGTTGAATCATCCTAATCTAGTTAAGCCATCCTCAGTTGACTCCATAGCCCAATGGCTTGAAATATCTTCTTCTATCAATTTTCTCCTGAATTCCGCCACCAAACAAAATCAAAACCACCCAAGCTTTCATAACTAGTCTAATATCCCATAAACAAAGCTAAATCATAAAGAGAGAGCCCTCTCTGAGTAGAAATTGGCTAGATGCTATACTTAAAAGTTGGTTTGTGGTTACCTCTGACCCCTTTCCTTCTTCTAACAACTTCAAGGAAAATCTGAGTGATAACAGGGGCAACCCAATGGTGTCAAAAAAAGAGAAAATAGAAAAAGGGAAAATAAAAAGATCCCTAAGTGAAAACCTCTCTTGAGGTGTCAAGGGCAAATAGCTAAGATGAAAACCTATTAGAGGAAGCCTAGCTGTTTCCAAAGAAAAAAAAGAGAGAGAAAATAATGAATATTTCTATTTGCAAGTCTGCAAGGAGGATGATCAGAGAACAAAGTAGGATAAAACAGGGACCTATTTCACTCAAATATTTATTTTTTCACTCATTGTCATTCATCACTCCACCATATCTTTCATTTTTTCACTCCTTTGCTTTAGTTTGCAAGGGAACTGTGTTTTCTACAGGATTCGCTGTAAACCTACAGGATGATACTGTAGGAATTATAGTGGCTTGGGAATCCTATAGGAATTAACCCTTGGGAAAAAAAATGACCTGCTACGTCAAAGAAATAACAACCCTACATCACCATTTAATTAGCATACCTATCTCCACCTTCATCACCCGTGCATTCACCATAAAAAATAGTCAGTTTCAATATATATATATATATAATATATATATATATATATATATATATAATATATATATATATATATATTTCAGATTCTTTAAGAGAAAACATAAGAAAAAGACATCAAATAGATAGCAAAAGGGAGTAGCACTTGAGGATGTCTCATTTCTCCACACTCCTCGTCTTCCTCTCAGTCCATGTCACCATCCTCAAAATCCCAGCAGAGTGTATGATTAAGAGTTATGAGGGAGAAGCAACTACATGAAATCCTGTAGGAAATCCTATAGTAGCCTATTCCACATAATACAAATCATGATTTCAACAAGTGTCCAGCATAATGATCCAAGAACAGAAGGAGCTCCAAAGCAGCACCAACACCAGCACTAGCATATTCAACACTAGGTACTTGCACATCAAAGGAATCATCAGAGAGAAATAAAAAAAGGAGAAAAAAATAGCATGAAGCCAACACACAGCAAGCACCTCCGGTCTTCAACAACTGCAGTTAGAGTTAGAACCATAGGTAGGTATCTTGCTCACTCTCTCATTTTCATAATGTAGTCAGAAGATGTAAATGTTGCGAGTAAGTTGGCTTATAAGTGAAAGGTGGCCAGTTAACTTGACACCTTCATTCAGTTAACGAAGACAAAACAGTTGGTCCTCAGACACGTGGCAATAGTCAAGTCAAAAAAGGAGAAGATCAGGACAAAAATAGTTAAGTCTACAAAGGCATGAAATGGGATTTTATTGCGAGGAGGGGCAAATGATGAGGTGGTAGTGGGGACCAATGATCCAAAAATAGAAAACGTACCTATGGTTCTAGCACACCACCTGACATAACTCAGCCATAAGAAGAAATATCCATTGATCCCCATGCACCCATGCATGAATTTCCTCAAGGCCCACTCTTGCAAAAGTCACTCTCATACCCAAGCAACCTACAAAAGAAGAAAATTCCATATGTCTCCTATGCAATACTTCCTACAAGATTGCATAGAAGACCTATAGGATATAGACAGACAATCTACAGGGAAAACACGGGGGTTGGTTACAACAAACACTATCAAGAGGTAGACTCTATAATTTCTTCCATTTTTCAAAGAAAATTGAACAGAAAATCCCCTAGTAGAGAGTGAATTTGGTAGTTGTGTAAGGGAATTTTCTCCATAGTTCTTTCAGTTATTTACTTCTGCATTCAAAAATTTTGTGTCAACCATCTGAGCTCCTCCAAATTCATCAACAAAATGACAAGGGGGTTTAATATAAGGGAGCCCATTAATACTGTGAGAATCCACCATCATCCTCAGGTGTTAGAAATCTTCAAAAGACATAATTGGATGCGGTATTTTGAAATATTAAGAGGGTATGATGATGAAGTGGCTAGATATTTTTCTCCCTCACTCATCCCACTGACCATAATTCATGCCACTATTGTGATGAGAGGCCTCTCCATAGAGCTCACCCTTGGACTCATAAACATAATTACCACACTCCCCCTAAAAGTTCCTTAGAGAGAGCAAGATGAGGGATATAGTTAGCTTTCCAAGAAGAAGTTCTTTTTAGAGAGAGAAGAGCCCATTGAGGGAAAAATGGAGTAAGGAGAGCAAACCTACCACACCCCTTGAATTAGGTGAGCTACCACCTTATCAAATACATCTCATGTGAGGTAAGGTACAGTGTGATTTATGGGTACCACATTAGGCTTCTTGAAGAATTGAGGTTTGGAGTAGAAACACCTCCTAACCAAAGGCTCAACGTATCTTACTTCCTTCTACAATCATTGATATACACAAGCATAAAAGTGTAGGAGGGAAACCACCAATAGTTAGCCCACCATGGGTTAATTAGAATCATCATAGAATATTCCCTCCACAACCTTAGAATTTATGTCCAATGGGAAATTTTCAATGACATTGAGAAAAAGGAGGATATCAAAGCTCTCAAATATGACATCAGACCTACTGTCAGTGAAAAGGGTGAGGAAGAAACTAAAATAGAAGGAGAAGAAGTAGAGAGGCATGAACATGAGATATATGAGGAGGAAGAAGAGGAGAAAGAGAAGGAAGAGGATGAGGAAATAGAGGAAGATGACAAAGAAGAGACTAATAAACAAGATGAGGAGCTAGAAGGAGAAGAAGAGAGGAAAAACATAGAGGAAAAAGGCAATGAAAAAGAGGAGGCAAAAGAACAGGAGGAGTCACCTAGGGTGTCTCCAAAGGCCACTGAGAGAGAAGTAGCAGCTGCCCTCACTGCTCTTAGCACCCCTATCAAACAAAAAGGCAAAAGATAGAGGCAAACCCACTTATATTTAAGTATAAGGAAAAGCACAAGGATAAGGCAAGGGAAACCCCAAACATCAAAAAAAAGTCTAATTATGATTGAGGACTCACATAAACAGTAGGAGAAAATGACTCCTCCTAAGTCTCCTATCACCTATGTGAGAAGGCCTATAACTAGATCCACCTCATCCAAAGGAAAAACAATCATATAGGAGACACAGTAGGACCTACAGGAAGTTGAAGCAGTCCTATAGGATACTCTATTAAACCTACACAAGATTCAAAAGTGGATAAGGAGGGAAGCCTATAGTAAGAAACTAAAGAAAATGACCTAGAGTTAAAGGAATCTAGCCCCCAACCTAACCTTGACTCTTACTACAGATTTATTGAAGGGGGCAAGGTCATTCCACAAACATTTTCTATTCCATTATTCTTTGAGGTTGAGAAGGAGAGAGCCAGAACTCATCCATGGATGCAGATTGCCAAATTGAAGGGGGTGGAAGAAATTGGTGACATGGAGGAGAAGCTCAAGGAGATGGGCATAGAATTAAGTAGCTTGAGAGATAGGGAGGCCATAATGACAAATTAGTTAGAGACAAAAAATGCATGGTTGAAAGGACAGCTGCAAGAAAGAGAGAACCAATTGGAATGTATGGGTAGTCTCTCTTTCGAAGCAATCTAATGTAGGATGCTAGCTAAATCCTATGCCCTATACCTTAAGAAAGAGTGGTTGCACTTCTAGATCAAGACCCTAGCACAGAGAGGCACTATGCCATTTCAGGATTACAGATAATTCATTGATCTTTGTGATAAAAGTACATTGGAGGACAGGGCCAAGATGTCTGAGTTTTATTTTCATAGCATGTCCTTGATAGACTTGAACGTAGGGGACCCTAATGAAAAGCTAGGAGATTTACAATTTATGGCTTTGGCATCATAGATGAAACATGAGGAAGGAAGGGTTGCATAAATGAAGAGGATACTGTCAAAAGAACAAACAAAGCTCCTTATGATCAGATATGAGTAGTCCAGTTCAATGGCCCTCATCAGCACACATAATTTTATTGCAAATGATCCTCAGATTAAACCCAGGTATCTGGCTACCTAAGACCAAGAAATTTCACATTTTTAGGACATGTTTAGGTTCATAGGGGATGACAGCATACATGCTTGCCTCAGGAGATAGAACACAATGCCATATAGTTTAAAGATAAGAGAGTACCACTCTCCTCAAAGAATGAGAGAAGCACTAAATTGGACACCCATGTACAAGCAATCAATGCAAAGGCTCAAAGTCAATTGGATTGGCTTGAAACTTAGTCCACCACTACTCTTAGGAATTCTAAAAGGAAGGAAGGAAGAAGAAGAAAAGAGGAAGTGGGAGGAGGTAGAAAAGAAAGCAGGTTTCTATGAACAAGAAGAGGAAGCCACAATAGAGGTATGGGATGTTAGGGAGGACACCAGAGCTATGAAGGAGATGGATATTCATTGAGTTGCTCAGAGGATGAGGAACACTTTCACTAGGGGTGATGATGAGCCTCATCATTCGGTAATTATATGGACCTTAATTCACCTCCTAGCTTAGTCAGACAAACTCTTCTCACAACTTATTACATGTTTTGATTATATCTTTTTTTAATAAGATGAGTTAAAGTGAGATATTATGCATGGTGGACTAATATGCATTGAATGCAGGTTTGGAAGATAAAATCAAGGAATTTTGGGAAAGACTAAGGTTTGAAACTTGAAAGGGAAAAGGGAGAGATATTGTAGGAGGTAAATCCTCCTCATTTACTCCTTCCCGATTCGAATATTCTTTTACTAATCCCACCAACTCAGAGTGAAAGCAGCTAAGCCATGAAGATTAGAAGGCAACAGAGCAAGTGATAGAAAAAGAGTAGTTCATCTCAACTTTGGGAGCTGAGCCTCCCTAAATTGAGGGCAATCATTGGAGACTTTAGTTTTATAAGTAGAGAGGCCTTGAGCCTCATTAAGGTTCGAATTTTTGTTGTAAAGCTTCTATTTTCGAGCTCCAAACTTGTGGAAGACTTTTTGATGTAATATTATGTTTTGGTAATAAGAACGAGTTTGTTCTTGATTCAGTATTGAGTTAACTCAAAGGGATGAAGATCTTGGGTTAGGTCCCAACCATAGCAGTAAAGGCTCCTCTTCTTGTATCTTTATGCTTACATTAGTTTCATAGATTCATGGTTAAATTGTTGTTAGAAGTATTTCATTGCAAGTAGTGTAGATTCGATTAATTGTTTATTAGTTTTCTTCAATTTGTGCCTTAATTCACTAGTGGGTTAGAAGGGATAAAAGAGGCTCCACAAATCTGTCAGTAGGTGTCTTGGCCTCACCTCTTCCTTATAGGATCATGATTTGAGGAAAAGACCCTTATGTAGCCCAAAAGACAGATTTCCATTTATTTCATGATATCTACAATTTGTTGTACTTAAACTAGAATTTCATCAATTTTGCAAAGTAGTATTTCATTTCCATATCTTCTATCTTCATCCTTGCAGTAGATCTCATTCATTATTCTATGCTATTCAACAATTTCTTCATGTGTAAGGTAGACAGTTAGTTCATTAAATTTTGTTTTCCTAGTTCATGAGAATTCTTCTTGTTTACGTGACTTTTTGGAAATTACACATGTTTAATGTAGAGAAGGCACTTTAGAAGTAGGCAGAGATCTTATAGAAATCAACCACCGTCCAACTTCATTCACCCATAGGAATTCCTTATTTTCGTTAAAACCTTCACCAATTTCATCATTTTACATAGAAATCTCCTCGAGCATTTTCAGCGAATCCAACCATCTCCTAAACTTGGTTTTGGGTTCTGAGTGATCCTAGGTCTCTTCTCACTCCATTCCACCCATCAACCACCCTCCCCAATCTTTCCATCACCTCCAACACCAATTTTTTTTGTCACGGTTGCAACCTATCAAAATACAAGGAATCTTGTAGGTTTCTAGTACATCATGTAGGTTTTCCTGTAGTGGCCTATTTTGAGGCCAAATTGAGGGAAAACCTCTAGGAAGCCTCCCAAGCTCACCCAAGGGTCCCCCAAACCTTCCAACCATCACCTTACCCTTCCAAGCATCGATTAATACCCCTAAAACACATGCCACATCACCAAAAGAGATTAGTTTGCACACTTGATTTTTCATGAAAAGCATAAAAAGACAAAACATATTTATTATAGTCCTTCACATGCATAACAATTGTGTTTGATGTTTTTAACTTCCATGCTTAGGCTATAAGCATTTTGTTCATGTTGATTTAACATCAGTGCAAAGCATAGCTATTTGTAGTTAATTAGGAAATGGTGTGCCTTAGCATTGAATCTCATTCTTTTTCATTATTGTAGTAGACCAACTCTTTCTTAGGGTAGATTTCTATTTCTTTCATCAAGGAACCAAGCTTCTTCTGAATCCATAGAAGTCTGGCTTTCAAACCCTAGTGGTCTGTCGCCAACTGAGTAGTGAGAATAGGTAGAACGATCACTTTTACTGGTGTATACAACACTATCACCTCCAAGTTTGTATGAACCTCTGGTTGATAAAGTAAAGTTGGTAGCTCCAAGAGTTGTAGCATTCTTGCTGCAATACTAGTGCTCATCACTTCCATTATTTATCTAAAAGGATTTCTTGCTATGCTAACCCATGCTCTTCTATTTTTTATTAAGGAACCATGAATGCCCAATGTTATGAACCATGTTCCTTAACCTTTTTAATGAACCAATAGTTACAATTCGTTTGAGATATAATTGTCCTTTTAGAATGAATACAATGTATAAGACAAGATAGGTGCTCCTAATACTATTTATCATTTATGTGTGTGTGTGTGTGTGTGTGTGTATAAATGGCAAAATGAAATGTTTTGATTTAATTAACAGTATGGCTATATAGATGCGATGACTTAAGATCTAGGGCTTAATATGGTTATTACAGTTAGCATGGGTCCTTTCTTAGTGCTTAACATGACTCTCCCCTTCAAAAAAGTGTTATTCTGAACACTTAAATAACTATGTGAGTTTCTTCATAAACATATCATCTTCTTATGTATCCTCCTCCATTAGTAGGTTCTTCATTTCATGAGACACTTAGTTATTCCTTGATTTTAGAATTTCTTAATCCCTATCTCAAGTATTTCTTTCAATTCTAGTAATATTTTCCCTTCTTCATTTATCTATTATAAAATAGTTTGGACTTATATATTTTCACTTATTATCTTCTTTAAGAAAGAAACACGCAATAATGGATGTACCAATGAATATGTAGGAAACTCCAATTTTTAGGTCATAATTCCAATCCTCTACAAGACCTTATAAGGGACATACTATTTGGATGCAGTTTATTTTCTTTCTTCCATTACTTGATTGGAATTAATTTGTAATGTTGCAACCTAAAAAATACACAATCTCCTACATTAATTTCCCTTTCAGTGCAATGTTTATCTATTTTTTCTTCATTCTATTTTTTGTTATCACTAGGTTGTCCTTCAATAACTTGAGAATCTCTTGTTGACACCCTATGCGTTTCTCCACTACTGGAACCACTACATCCTATTTCAAAGGTGGTGTGATGAATGGAAGATTATATCCAGAAATTTCCATTAAAGGTAAATAACTTAATCCATTGTGTTTATTTAACATATGCAAGTAATCCAAAAATTTAATTACAATATTGATTTTCCCACTTGATTGAGGATGGTAATAGGAGTTATGAGCTAATATAGTACCTAAATAAGAAAATAAATATGTGCAAAATTTTCTAGTGAAAATTGAGTTTCTATCACTTACAATAATCTTAGGGATTCCATGTAACTTTTGAATTAATTTCATAACAGTTTTAATTTTGTTAGTGTCCACCTTGACTCCATGAGATATAATATGGCCCAAATATTCCACTTTCTCAAAAAAAAATGTGTACTTGAAAGGATTTGCATATAGTTTTTTATCTTCGAATAGAGTTAAGAGCTTGTCAACCTACTGTACATGCTCTTTCCAAGATTTTTTTGTAGATTAGTATGTCATCAAAAAATACTAGCACAAATTTTCTGAAGAATGATTTAAGAATACAGTTCATTAAATTTTGAAATGGTGAAAGCATATTAGTAAGTCTAAACGGAATATCAGAGAACTCATAATAATCTTAATGCGCACTAAAAGTATTTTTTGCGAATTTCTTCCTTGCCTCATTCTGATTCAGTCATATCATGAACAAATATCCAACATGGTAAGGAAAAATTGTCCATGGAATTAATCTAGTAAATCATCAATTATAGTAATAAAACATTTATATCAAATTATTATTTTTCTATTTTTTTTGAAGTTTGGACACATACACCATGATCCATCCATTTTTATAACCATCAACACTAGTGAAGGGAAAAGACTCTATCTATGTTGAATGATGCCAAAACCTCTAACATATCTTGAATCATATGCTCAATCTCACTTGTGCATGCACGTGGATAACTACAAGCCTACTTCTAGGTGGTACATTTCTTGGTTGCAAATGAAAAGAATGGTTGTGATCTCAAATAGGTGGACGACCCTTAGGGATATCTCCAAACACCTTAGAATGGCTTTTGATAAATTATGGTCATCTAATGAAGACGTGGATAGAAATTTTTAAACATGTAATGAACATGTTTAAAAATTTCATGATGGTGTCCCTTTTTGTTTAACCTTATCATGATATTAGATCTTATAGGCTTAAAACGTTTCCATTCAATACCTCTAAGCTTAAACCATTTTACTTCTTAGGAAAATACCATGAAGAGATCTTGAAAATTAAGGGCCATTTTTCATAATGATTGTTATCATTGGACCACTAATACAACATCAAAACCAGCCATTTATATTGCAATCATGGGACTATCCAATGAATATTTCCCGATATTAAACTTACTATTATGACACTTCCATAGATAGTTTATGGTGCCTCCATTGCCAATTTGTAATCATTGAAGTTATGGGTATGTTGTAGCGGCTACAACCACCCTCCAAAATTTTGCCTTAGGTTAGTTTTGGAGCCTCCCTACCAACCTTCCTCAGCATCATGTCTTGCATTGTCAAGTACACAAGATTTAGTGATTTTCTAGCAAACTGGTAGCCTGTGCATGAGAGCTTGTCACATCCCCCTCACAGGTTGTTTCTCCAAACTTGGTCTAGCTGCAGAATGAGAGGTTGCCTCAATAAATTGTGCAATTCTGGAGGGGAACCAACCTTCCCTCCAAAAATTGCGCAATCTTGTCTGGCAGCCTAGTGGGCTCCAGAATTACGCAAATCTTCATGCCACCCTTCACTGCAAAAATTATGCAATCTCTACTAGCATGGTTTTTCAGTCCAAAAATTGTGCAGTTATGGGTAGGAGTTAGCTGCTCAGCCCAAAAATTATGCAATCCTTCTAGGAAACCAACCCAACTCCCTCCCAGAAATGCACAAATTTTCCTGTCACCTGAGCAGGCTGTTGCATGTGCCATTAAGTTGACCAATTCCACCCAGGACCGAGAAAAATTGACTTGCATGCATGGCTACCTTTTCTCAAAATAGAAAGAAGCAACATGTAAAAAGAATCCCTAGATTTTAGGGAGGTACTTTTAGCAACTGGAGGTTACATGCAAAGATCATTTTAGAATCTTTCCTCCATGTGTCGTTTTTTCCTAGATTTAAGGCATGCGCTTCATGAGCCTCAAACTTATTTATTCGACGCTTTAGAGCTCAATTATTCACATATATCTTGGAGCTCTGAGATCCCACAACACATCTAGGAGTCATCGACACATCCATCTCAGTTATTCACGGTAAGTCCTCTTAGCTTGTCTTTTGCAGGATTTCTGTCACTTTTTGTGTTTTGGCTTGTGTGAGTGATGTGTGCTTGATTTCTATGAATGCTTGTTGTCATTTACATTCATACTAGCTCTTACTACCACCATTTCATTTTTCGCCAGCATCTCATTTTTGTTGCATGCATGAAACTGTTTTGCATGAACAGTTGCCAATTTGGTGACTAATTTATCCCATATACATGTTTTTCTATTTTATAAACCTTTCATTGATTGTTTTCATGCATGATCATTCACTCCTACTTACACTCTATATCACCATGCATTCACATTCACATTTGCCTTCAGTTTCCTGTCGACGGGTATGGGCAGCCTTGGCTGAAACTCTACCTCACCAAGGCAGCATTGCATAATCCTTTGAGGGAAGCCTTTGTATTCCTCTCAAAAAATGTTCATTTCTGCCCAGTGACTGTCCTCTAGTCTTACGTTACGCAATTCTGAGGAAAAATGACAACTGGCCCAGACAATTGCGCAATGCAGTCACTAGGTCTGCAACCATTTCCAATTGAAACTGTGCATTGTGAAATTCCACCACCTAGCGGGCTAGAATGGATTGCGCATTGCATGGTTCCATCAACCAGTTAGCCTCTGAGATAGCCCATACTACCTTTTGTGCAGTTCTAGGAGCCACTCTCCAAGACTCCCAGGAAAAATTGCACAATCCTTGCCAGTCAATCCCGAGGTATGTTCCATGTCTTTCCTCAACTTTACTTTGGTTTTATGTCACATATTTATTTCCACACATGTCGCAATGTCTCCAGATCTAGCAGGTGTTCTCCAGCCTCTTAGCACTTAAGGATCAATGGCATCCAAGAGAGCAAGATCAAAGGACACTAATGGAAGTGCAACTAGAGTAACAGTTGATCAAGTGTCTACAAGTCTCCCAATCCATGAAGACAACAAGATGATTGTACACAAGGACATCAAACTGAAATGGCAAGTGGTCAATGATGCATTTGCAGGCACATTTTTGGAAGACATCAAAGACTTCCAAGTCGACGCAAACATCCAAAACTCCACCTTATATGATATCGCATGTAGGTATCCCGTGCTTCCATTTGGGGACATGATACATTGGATCGTCTTGCACTTTGATCCTGAGACTATGACATTGAGTAGTGTGAGTGGGATGAAGGCCGCTATCTTCAAGGCATAATATTATGAATAGATTTATCATATGTCAAAGCCTGTGATCACCATGGAGACTCCCTTCAACATACCAGGCAGCAATGCTAACTCTAGAGATATCTTGAAGAACTAGGTGAAGGAGCTAGCTAAATTTAGGCTGACAACCAACCATGTCTACAAGACAAAGATACTGGGGAATGTGTATCAATGCTTTTCATCTTTGCCTGTAGTCTATATGGAAAAGAAAGCATGAAAACCTTCTCGTAGAGTCAGTTGATCGCATTGGACCAACTGGCCAGAGAAGGAAAAGCACGCAAATGGTTCGACATGTTGGATGATTAGTTAAATGAATAGGTAATAAGGGATTGACAACCACCCAAAGATATGCAACAAGAAATCTACAAGTCTGCGTACATCTTGGATGCAATCTGTGCTCATCAAGAGTTCCGGGACTTGAAGTGGGCATGGACATTAGTAGAGACCTATATGAACACTTATTTTAAGATGTTGTCCAAATGCAGCTTCAAAGGATTTATCACAAAGTTGTCTGATCGTTTTGTCACCCCATGTACAAGATAATATTTGAACAGGATCCACCCGGCATGTCGAAGACAACAATGGAGGCACTAATTTATACATCATATTGGTATTGCTCACCATCCAGCACCTTCATATGGATGTAAAGTGCGGAGAAGCCTCTGCATGTTCTTTCGAACTTTCCCTTGGACAAATTCATGATGGAGGAAGTATCATATCACATCTCGGTAGGATTATCAGCTAGGCTGCACTAGAATAAAAAGGCACCTTGGCCCACTTTTTCATTGCAGATAGGGTCATATGAGATACAAAGTTTCAAGAATATGGATACTGAAGTAGAGGACATGAAGAAACATCCATTCAATGCCTGAAGTTACAACCCCTATAACCCAGATTGTCTTGTGAAAGACCACTAAACGAGAGTACAGTTTAACTGGATCCATGGGGCATGTCATTAGGCAGAGGAAAACCCATGGAGATACTATTACCACTTATCCAGACTCAATGATCTAGTTGGACTCACTATGGAATGGGTAGCGAAGCAGCGTGAAGCAGCATCCCGTAGAGCACCAGAAGAAGCAACTACGGAGGTAAACATACTAGTGCATGACAAGGTCAAGAGGAATATTATCGACAACATGGAGGAAGAGAAAAGCTACAAATTCTGAGGAGACCCACTTGTGCATAAAAAAAATTTGGCAATAGAGTTAAAGAGGCAACATCACGACAAGGGAAATGAGAAAAGGCAAAGAGAGAAATGGAGAATGGAGGAAATGGAGGAGTTCCATGAGTTGAAGGAGAAACTAGGGAAGGAATAGGAGCTGCATAGACAAGAGAAGGAAGCACAACAAGAATAGGTACAACAGGTGGTGCAACTTGTACAAACAAATGAAACTAAACCTGTACAGGTAGTAGATTCATCAGAATAGCTCGCATCAGGCATATAGGGTGAACAAGCATAGGAGCAGGACTTCGCTCAAGAGATAGAGCAAGCACTTAAATAGATGGATACATATATGGATCAAAAAGAGTTATAGAAAGACATCGATCTCACACCTCACCACCAAGATTTTGACCCACTAGCTTCACTGCATCTAGAAGAGGAGCAAGTCTTAAGAGTCCAAGGAGACACTAAGATCCTTGGAGATCAGCCGGAAGGAGTAATGCACATCATCCCATTCGAAGAGTCTAAACATATCGTTGTGAAATATCCCAGAGTCTCAACTCCAAATGATCATACATCTCCTGTGAATTTTGAGGAACAAGTGATTTTTTTTACATGCACAAACATCCAGGAGCATTGATCGATGCTACAAGAGCATATGCCGAGGCCACTAGCTTAAGTGTTCACTTCTAGATAGCTGAGAATGAGTGAATGACTAGGGAGCTATATATGGCCAAGCAAGGAGGATATTTGGTTACAACATCTGCCTGACCATAATTGAAGAAGACAATACTGGATGAAGTATTGTCCCTTGACACAGCCATGCGGGTGTTGTATTCCAAGTTTGGTAACGGGCATAAGGCAGTTTTCCATCTCAATGGTTGGCAGCAATGATGTCCTAGAAGAGCACGTATCTTTTCGAACATGCATGCCACTGTTGATTACATGCAAACATGGATGATGAGATACAAGGGAGCCCCACTACACTTACCTACGATGATGAAGCCCAGAGCGGTCGAGCTGAAGGCATCCATCTAGAGTTAGATCCGGAACTATGAAAATCTCTTGTAGCACATGACTAGTGTATAGGCTTCCCATGCATAGGTATTCAAGATTATAGATGTTGTTGTGTGCAAACATGCGGTCCCATCTATTTGGACACTCACCGAGGTGAAGACAACATCACAGGTTTGAATGCAGCTTGACTCATACCTTGACAACTCGATGCACATAGATGCCTTCCAAGACTTGTTGATCAGTGTAGACACCATGCACAAGTATGTTATTGGTCTAGCTGCACTCAAGACAATGATGTGCATGCTAGAAGATGAGCTGGAGAGAGGATCGAAAGTAGTATACCCTGATGCTATGGAGGCAAGAGTTTGCTTCAAGAAAGATGTCACCATAGAGTACACAGACACCATCACAGACTACCAAGCTTGGCATCCCTTCACTATTGTCAACCACTGTGAGGATGTCGGAGAGTTCATCTTCCAATAGTTTTTTGAGTCATTGTGATGTCTTGCATGGCTTGCTCAAGCCTATTTTGTCTCACATGTGTACATGTGTCAATTGTATGTAATGTCTTGTCAAGTGTAAGTTCAAGCGTTGATAGTTGGATCTAACAATCATAGAGTAGATGAAGAGTCATGAGGGTAGATGAACTGTCACAAAGGGGAACGTCAGGGGCCACCCCACCCTCTAATATGTATAGTCCCTCATAACTCATTTTAGAGGATTTTGGTCAGCCAAGATTCCAATAGGAGTATCTTAGAGAAAGATTGGATAGTATTATAAGTAGCCTTCACTTCTCCACTGCGCAGAGCTAGTATATCTCTTTGGTGGAGCAAGTGAAGTGAATGTAACGTTCCATTGTTGGAACTAGTGGTTAGACATGGATGTATTGTATGAGTGGAACTTACACTTATTAATATAATAGAGCCAGCATGATTCCTGCATATGTCTTATTGTATTTCACCTATCTTGTTTACTTTAAATGATATATGTGTATGTTTTCTTATGAATGCATGTGTAGCTATTTTTTGTATATGTATGTATGAATATTCCTGAAATGTGTTATTAGTTTAACCATCACTTTGGATTGCTAGCTTTCTTTACTTCCATGTTGTGATGCATCTTTGCTCATGTGTTCCCTTCTTAACTGCTTGCTTTCTCAGGTTTCCAAGTGGTGCACTCACCTCACCCTCTGTGCGTTAGAACCACTCATGCACCTTCCTTGACTTACTGCATTTGTCACACCCTTCCAACCAATAGGAACATCTTACTTCCCTTTGTGTGAAACTGCAATCAAGGGGGTAATGTATGACCCACTGTTGGGACTCCTACACCAAACGGTTCTAAGGTCTAATTTGGATTTCTTACCGGGGAGATCTGACGAAATTTTTGCGGGTCCAGCACCGTCAACATTTCTGACACTAGAAGGAGGGACAAATGACAAGATATCTCCTCTCATCCTATTTTCAACCTTTACACATCTATCATGGAGTCTTGCACACTCAACCCTCCATGATGTTTTTCGCATGCCAAACCTGTCCACATCACGAGGGAGTTTTTTGACCTCTTGTCTAAATACACGTATGATGGTGAAGGTGAAGTGGTCAACCCTATTTTCTTACATGACTTCCTTTACATACTTGATGAGCAAGATGAATTTTCTAACGAATAGGCCAATCTATTGGTTGCATACACAATTTGTGAATCTCCACTGTGGTGGTTGTGCAGCCTACCAGCTCACAACATGCACTCACTTGAGCACTTATGTGATCTCATTGAAGATAATTTCCATGATTTTGATCTAGACGATCTTAAACACTAACTGTTACAAAAATGGAAGGCTCCGCATGAATCACCTGATGATTTTTGGTAGCCTTAAAGTGTTTTGTAGCTTCAAGCTCCAAAGAGCTAGATGAAGTTTCAATATCTCATTGATGGATTCAAGTATTTCCTTATCAAATATTTCAATAAAAAGAAGAAATATGAGCCCAAGCCTCACTCAACATAATTCAGTGATGGATTTATGCAATCACAGATGGATATGGTCGACGTCCGACGTCCCCTCATCAAACAACAACACCACTATAGAATGATGCAGGATAACATGCAAACACATCCGTTCAACTGTCACATCCTCCCAACATCACTTCACTTAATTTTCACACAGATTTGGTTGTGATTCCATTGAGTTGTCATATGCATTCTGTAACACAACCTTTGTCTTTCTACTCGGTTGATCCTCCGGATGATATTGTCTTGTGTTCTTCCATTCAGGACTCTACACTTGTTGCAAACTAGGATCAAGCCATCGTAGGAGCTGGTGTTACAAAACCAACGTGCTATGTCATTCATGAAGAGTATGATTTGGAGCTTGAGCATCAACACTCAGTGAAGGATGACTCCCTTCTATCCGAGCATCCTCCATTCTTTCTTGACATTCTTGGTGAACATGCCAACCATGATTTCACTTGTGTATCTTCATCTATGAATGAACCCATTGTTGATCACTCTAAGGACACACTAGATGTTAGTCCATCATCTGAAATGTAGAGGATAAATTATTCATTGAAAATCCACTCGACATTCCATCTTCCTTTTAGAGAAACAAAGAGGGTGAATCTGTCTACTTCTCATCTACCCCTCTATTTGATTCATTAGATGATGAGGATGCCAATGAAATCATTCATTTTTCTTATCATAGTTGTCGTGATCTATTTACTCCCATATTCGACCATGATCATGATTCTATCGCATTTGATTTTTTGAGGCCACCTATTTATGATGATCTATTTGATGACGAAGTCGAAACACCCCAGGTTATCAAGGCACTTCAGCCTGAGCTGATGGTTATGTTAGGCCCTTGTTGTCCTGAGCTTGGTTTGACTTCCGATCAAGAAATTGTTGAAACAACCAAGGCTCCTCATCACTCATCTGTATGCATTCAAGATCAATCTCACACACAGATAATGCTTCCTCCACTCGATCTACATGATCCCATCACTCATGCATTGCAGGAATCTTGCATTGCAAGCACACATGCCCGATGAAAGTTTTCTTTGTTTCTTTTGTTTCCTTCCATGTCACGTTCAATAGTATGAGTATGCTTCACAGATGGACATAGTGTCATACAACACCATGATAACTCCACGAACTACCTGTCATGTACTTACACTCACTTATGTCCTGTGGAAACTATTAAACATGAAGCTTGTTTGTCTTCATTGTTATATCGTTTTTGTTTGCCGGTTTTCACAACCAAGTTGCTCGCAGACCCAGCCTTCACTAACATGGGTCAACCAATGCATCAATGGCTCCATTGGAAATATCACTTCATGTGATCAGGCCCATGCATCGTTACCTTAGGAGTAGGAGTAGTGTTTTCTTTTAGTTTGTTTGCTTGAATGCTTGTTTTCTTACTTGTTTTGCATGTTTGCTTGTTTGCTTTCTTGTTTTCTTACTCTCTTTGCTTTCACTTTTTCTTCTTCTTTCACTTTGTTTTTTTTGTTTTCTTGTTTTTTTTCATAGGTTAGTTTCACATGAAACCACACGTGACTCTTGAAAAAAGCTGGGTAAAGTACAAGAAGCCTTTCTCAATCATCAGTACTTGGTTATCTGTCATCTTGCCTCTATGTGAAGAACTTGTTATATTTAGTCCATGATACGATGATGGAAAATATGTAATGTTTGAAGTGAACCATTATAAAAACACAATGGTTCCATGCTAACTAGTGTCGCCTACTCTAGTCGGTTTTTTTTTGGTTAACCCTTCGCTGCTCAGTAAAGTAGAGTAAGGTGAGGGGGAAAACCCTAACATGCATGTTAGAGCTATATAATAAAGTACTTCTCTAAAGGAACAACCTCTTCTACTCTCAATGAGTTGGGATCCCTCTTTCGCCTCTCAAAATAATGTGTGTTATAAACATTTATGAAAATGAAAAATGAAAAATGAAAACTAAAAGATTTCAAAAATAAAAAAAGAATAAGGAAAAATAAGAGGGAGGCTTCCTCCGTAGAGAGGTGAAGAATGTAACTACGTCATGGTACTGACTAGGCTCGTTAATAACAGAGCGATTCTTGTGTTCATGCATGACTCCACTGAGGTAATGTCCAGGCCTGGTAGCAATGGAACAATAATAGGGATGAAGCTAACACTCTAACAACTATAATACTTGTACACCAATATACCTGTCAACCCCAATCAAAACAATTGTGTTGAATTGGCTTCGAATGTGTGTCAAATGACAAAGATCTTGGCAAATACTACATCTTACAATCAAGCAATGTGAAAAACAAGATGAACTCAGAACTGAACAATAGTTCTGGATGCCTTAGACTTGCTTTTCATGAACAAGGTCCATTGGGAGAGTTGGAGTGCTACCAGTGTGTCACCAAGCATGTTAGCAGCTACAACCACCCTCCAAAATTTTTCCTTAGGTTCATTTTGGATCCTCCCTACCAACCTTCCTTAGCAGCATGTCTTGCCTTGTTAATTACAGAAGCTTTAGTGATTTTCTAGTAGACTGTCAGCCTGTGTATGAGAGCTTGTTGCATCCCCTTCACAAGTTGTTTCTCCAAAATTGGTCTAGTTGCAGGCTGAGAATCTCCCTCAAGAAATTGCACAATTCTAGACAGGAACCAACCTTCCCTACAAAAATTTCACAATCTTGTCTCGCAACATGCTCGCCTCCATAATTACACAAATCTGCTTGCCACCTTTCTCTGCAAAAACTATGAAATCTCTCCCAGTAGGGCTACTCAGCCTAGAAATTGCATAATTCTAGGTTGTAGTCAGCTGCTCAACCCAGAAATTGTGCAATCCTTTTGGGGAGCCACCCCAGCTCCCTCCCATACTTGCGCAAATTTTCCTCTCAGCTGAGGAGGCTATTGTATGTGTTATTAAGTTGATCCGTTCCACCCAGGACTAAGAAAACTTGACTTGCATGCATGGGCTGCCTTTTCCTGGAATAGCAGAAAGCAACATGAAAAAATCATCCCTAGATTTTAGGGATCTATTTTAAGGAGTTGGAGGTTTGATGCATAGATCGTTTCAGAATCTTTCCTTTAAGTGTTGCTTTTTCCTAGATTTGTGGCATGTGCATCATGGGCCTCAAACTTATTTATTCGACGCTTTAGAGCTCACTTATTCACATTGATCTTGTAGCTCTAACATCTCACAACACGTCTAGGATTCTTTGACACATCCATCTCATCTATTGAAGGGTAAGTCTGGCTAATTGTCTTTTGCTGCATTTATCTCATGTTTTGTGTTTTGTCTTTTGTGAGTGTTGTTTTCTTCATTTCTATGAACGCTTGTGGTTGTTTACATGCATACTAGCTTGTACTAGCACCATTTTAGTTTTGATTAGCACCTCACTATTGTCGCATGCATGAAACTTTTTTGCACAAACGATCCCTAATTTCGCAACTCACTTCACCCACATCCATGTTGTTCTATTTCCTAAATCTTTCATTCATTGTTTTCACGCATGATCATTCACTCCTGATTACACTCTGTATCGCCATCCATTCACATTCACATTTTCTTTCAGTTTCCCATCAATGGGTCTGGGAAACCTTGGCCTAGACTCTGCCTGACCAAGAGAGCATTACACAATCCTAAGAGAGAAGGATCTGTCTTCCACTTAGAAAATTTGTATTTTTGGCCAGTAACTATCCTCAAGACTTACATTGTGCAATTCTGAGGGACAATGACTCCTGGCTTAGAAAATTGGGAAATGCAGTCACTGGGAATTGCATAATTCCAATAGCCAACCAGCCTTCGAGACATCCCATACTGACTTTTGCGTAGTTCTAGTAGCCAGTCTCCCACCCTCCTAGGAAAAATTGTGCAATCCTTGCGAGTGAATCCCCAAGTATGTTGCATGTTGTTCCTCAAGTTTTCTTTGGTCTTCGCTAACAGATTTCTTGCCATGCATGTAATTATGTCTCCATACCTACCATGTGTCCATCTGCCTCTTACAAGTTTAGGATCAATGGCCTCTAAAAGAGCAAGATCAAAGGACACTGATAGAAGTGTAATTGGAGTAGCTTTTGAGCAAGTTTCTACAAGTCTGCCAATCTATGAAGACACGAAGGTGATTGTAGACAAGGAAATCAATATGAAATGGCAAGAGGTCAATGATGCATTTGAAGGCACATTTGGGGAAGACCTTGAAAATCGCCAATTCTATGTGAACATACACAAGCCCAGCTTGTACTGGATTGCATGCATGTATCTCGTACTCCCATGCATGGACATGTGACGTTGGATCATCTCACACATTGATCTTGATATGATGACATTGAGAAGTGTCAGTGGGATGGAGATTGCTACCTTCTGGGCACAGGATTATGAACAAATGTATCATATTTTGAAGCCCATGATCACCATGGACACTCACTTCCACATACCCAGCAGCAATTCCAACTCCAGAGATATCTTGAAGAACTAGGTGAAGAAGCCAGCTAAATTCAGGATGATACCCAACCAGGTCTACAAGACGAAGATACTACGGAAGGAATATCAAAACTTGGTCATATTTTATGTCATCTATATGGAAAAGAAAGCACAGGAACCTTCCACCAGAGTTGGGTGATCACGTTGGACCAACTGGCCACAGAAGGTAAAGCATGCAAGTGGTCCAACATGTTGGCTCATTAGCTGAAGGAACAGGTAACTAGGGATCAATAGCCACTGAAAGGCATGCAAGTGGAAATCTACATCTTTGCATACATCTTGTATGGAATTTGTGCCGTCAGTAGTTCCCAAGATTGAAGTGGACATGGACATTGGCAAAGACCTATATGAACACTTATTGTAAGTTGTTGTCTGAATGTCGATTCATAGGAGTTATCACACAGTTGTCTGATCATTTCATCACCCTAGTGTACAAGATGATATTTGAACATGATCCACCCTACATGTCAAAAGTAGCAATAGAGGCACTGATTTATATAGCATATTGGTATGCCTCATCATCCTACACCTTCATACGGATGTATAGTGTGGATAAGCCTCTACATGTTCTTCTAAAGTTTTCCTTGGACAAACTCTTCATGCAGCAAGTATCATATCACATATCGGCAGGATTATCAGCTAGGCTGCACCGAAAGAAGAAGGCACCTTGGACCGCTCTTCCATTGTGCATCAGGTTATATGAGATACAAAGTTTCAATCATGTAGATTTCAAAGCAGAGGAGGTGAATAAATATTCGTTCGACACCCAAAGTTATAATCCATATGACCCACATTGTCCTGTGAAATACCACTGCACGAGAGTACAATTTAACTAGATCCATGTGGCATTTCATTGGGCAGAGGAAAACCCATTGAGATATTGTTACAGCTTCTCCAAACTCAATGAATCGGTCGGCCTCGATGTGCAATGGGTAGCAAAGCAGCATGGAGCATCATCTTGGACAACACCAAAAGCAGTAGCAGCAGAGGTAAGCATACCAGTGCATGACAAGGGCTAGAGGAAGATTGTTGAGATCATGGAGGATGAGAAAATTTTCAAGTTCCAAGTAGACCCACTTGTGTAGAAATAAAATTTGGAAATAGAGGCAAAGAGGCAACAACGTGACAAGAGAACCACAAAAGGGAAGAGAGAGAAACAGAGAATAGAGGAAATAAAGAAGGAGCTTCATGAGTTGAAGGAGCAACTCTGGAAGGAATAGGAGTTGCACAGATAAGAAAAGGAAGCACAAAAGGAGCATGTACAACAGGGGATGCAACTTGTATAAACATATGAAACTATGCCCATGCAGGTGGTGGACTCATCAGAATAGCTGGCATCAGAACAGCTGGCATCGGGGAGACAGGGTGAATAATCGCAGGAGCATGACTTCGCTCATGACATAGAGAAATCATTTGAATAGACAGATATGGATATGGAGCAATAGGAGTTAAAGAAAGACATCAACCTCATGCCTCACCACCAAGAGGTCAACCCACCATCTTCCACATATCTA
Source organism: Pinus taeda (assembly GCA_000404065.3). NCBI lineage: Eukaryota > Viridiplantae > Streptophyta > Pinopsida > Pinales > Pinaceae > Pinus > Pinus taeda. The sequence continues at coordinate 303,848 of APFE030801725.1, forward strand.
GAAGAGGGGCAAGTCCCAAGATACCAAGGAGAAGTTGAGATCCTTGGAGAGCCGTCGGAAGGAGAAATGCACAATATCGCATTTGATGAGTCTCAACATAGAGTTGTGAAATCTTGCAGAGTGTCAACTCCATATGATCATACATCTCCTGTGTAGTTTGAGGAACAAGTGATCGTGTCTCACATGCACAAACATCCAGTAGCATTAGCTAATGGTACAACTGCATATGTTGAGGCCACTAGCTTGAGTGTTCCCTTCCTGATAGCTCAAAATGAGTAAATGGCTAACGAGCTACAAATAGCCAAGCAAGGAGGAGAATTGGTTACAACATCTGCCTGAGTAGAGTTGAAGAACACAATACTAGATGACATATGTCCCTTGACATAGTCATGCAGGTGTTGTATTCCAAGTTTGGTACCATGCATAAAGTAGTTGTCCATCTCAATGCTTGGTAGAAATGATGTACTAGAAGAGCACGTATCTTGTTTAACGTGCATGCCACTATTGATTACATGAAAAAATAGACGATGAGATACAAGGGAGCCCCACTACACTTGTCTAAGATGATGAAGCCCAGAGTGTTCAAGCTGAGGACATGTATCCAAATTTAGATTCGAATATATGGAGATCTCCCGCAACTCATCACTAGTCTACAGGCTTCCCATGAATGAGTATTCAAGATTATGGATGTTGGTGTTTGAACACATGCGATCCCATATACTGGGACACTAATTGATGCGAAGAAAAAGCCACACATGCGACTAGAGCTTGACTTGTACTTTGACGAGTTGACGCACATAGCCACCAGCCCAGACTTGGTGATCAGTGTGGAAACCATGCACAAGTATGTTTTTGGTTTGGCCACACTCAAGATAATGATATGCATTCTATTAGATGAGTTGAATAGAGGAGCTTGAGCAGTGTACATGGATTTTATGGATGAAAGAGTTCATTTCCAAAAGATGTCACCTTCGTGTACATAGCCACCATCATAGACTACTAAGCTTGGCATCACTTTGCTACGATCAACCACTGTGAGGATGCTGAAGAGTTTGGCTTCCAACAATTATCTGAGTCATAGTTATGTCTTGCATGGCTTTCTCAAGCCTATTTCATCTCACATTGGTACATGTGTAGATTGTATGTAATCTCTTGTCAAGTGTAAGTTCAAGTTTCGATAGTTGGATGTAACAGTCATAGAGTAGATGAAGAGTCATGAGGGTATATGAATTGTCACAACGGGGAATGTCAAGGGCCACACCACCCTCTACTATATAGAGCCCCTCATAATTCATTGTAGAGGCTTTTGGTTAGCCAAGCTTCCAATGGGAGTATCATAGAGAAAGCTCGGATAGTACTATAATGAGCCTTGGCTTCTCCACTATGAAGAGCTACTATATCTCTTTGGAGGTGTTGGTGAGAGTGACTGTAACGTTCCGCTGCCAGAAATAGTTGTTGGACATGGATCTATTGTATTAATGGAACTTAAACTTCTTAATATAAAAGTACGAACATGTTTCCTGAATATGTCGTATTATATTTCAGCTATCTTATTTACTCTAAATGATATATGTATATGTTTCCTTACGAATGCATGTGTAGCTATTTTTTGTATATGTCTGTATGAATATTTCTTAAATGTGATGTTGGTTTAACCAGCACTTTGGATTGCTACCTTACTTCCATGTTGTGATGCATCTTTTCTTGTGTGTTCCCTTCTTAAGTGTGTGCTTTCACAGGTTTCCAAGGGGCACACTCACCTCACCCTCTGTGCGTTAGAACCGCTCATACACCTTTCCTTCGTGTGAAACCACAGTCAAGGGCATACTGTACGACCCACTGCTGGGACTCCTACACAAAACTCTCAGAGGTCTAATTGGGACTTCTTACCAGGGAGATCCCTCGACATGTTGACGGGTCCATCACCGTCAACATTTCTGGCACTAGAAGGAGGGCGAGATGACAAGCTATGTCCTCTCATCATGTTTTGAACATTTGCACATCTATCCTGGAGTCTTTCACACTCAACCCTCCAAAATGTTTTTCGCATGACGAACATGTCCACATCACGAGGAAGTTTTTTGATCTATTGTTTAAATACACATATGATGGTGAAGGAAAAGTGGCTCGGCCTGTGTTCTTACATGACTTCTTTTCCATGCTTGATGAGGAAGATGGATGTTCTAACGAACAGTGCAATATGTTCTTTGCATACACACTTCGCGAATCTCCATTACGGTGGTTGTGAAGCCTACCAGCTAACATCATGCACTCACTTGAGCACTTCTACGATCTCATCAAAGATACCTTCCTTCATTTTTATGCAGATCATCTTTAGGAGAAATTGTTACAACAGTAGAAGGCTCCGCATGAATTGCCTGATGATTTTTGGTAGTGCTTCCAAGTTTTGCAGTTTCAAGCTCTGAAGAGCCAGATGAATTTTCCATATCTCATTGACATATTTGAGTATTGCCTTATCAAATCTGTTAATCAAAATAAGAACTATGAGCCCAATCCTTGCTTAGCATACTTCAGTGATGGAGCTATGTAATCACAAATGGATACAGTCATTGTCACAAGTGATCGTCTATCGTCCCCGCATCAAACAACTCCAGCACTTCATAGTGATGTTGGAGAACATGCACACACATTTGTCTAGCTGTCACATCCTCCCAACATCACTTCACTTAATTATCACATAGATTTCGTTGTGAGTCCATCGAGTTGTCATATGAATTATATACCAAAACCTCTATCTTCGTACTTAGCTGATCCTTCGGATGATATTGTCTTGTGTTCTTGTATTCTCGACTTGACACTTGTTGCAAACGAGGATCAAGCCATTGACAGAGCTGGTGTTGCACAACCAACATGCAATGTCATTCATGAAGAGTATGACTTGGAGCTTGAGTATCAACACTCGGCGAAGGATGACTCCCTTTTGTCTGAGCATCCTCCTTTGTTTCTTGAAATATTTGGTGAACCTACTATCCATGATTTTACCTATGTATCTTCATCTACAAATGAATCAATTGTTGATCACTCAAAAGACACATTGGATGTTAGTCCATCATCCGAAAATGAAGAGGATAAATTATTCATTAAAAATCTACCGACCTTTCATCTTCCTTTTCGGGAAACATAGAGAGTGAATTTTCCCGCTTCTCATCTACCCCTTTGTTTGATTCATCAGATCATGAGGATGCCAACGAAGACATTGATTTTTATGATTGTAGTTGTCGTGATCTATTTACTCCTATATTCAATCAAGATCATGATTCCATTGCATTTGATTTTTTGAGGCTACCTATTTACGATGATCTATCTAACGACCATGTCAAAACACCTGAGGTTATCGATGCACTTCAGCCTGAGGTGATGGTTATGTCAGGCCCTTACTGTCCTGAGGTTGATTTCACTTCTGACCGAGAAATTTTTGAAACAACCAAGGATCTTGATCACTCATATGTATACATTGAAGATAAATCTCACACATAGATCATTCTTCTTCCACTTGAACTGCATGATCCCCTCGCTCATGCATTGGAGGAATCTTACATTTCAACTACATGTGCATGATGCAAGTTGTCTTTGTTTCTTTCATTTGCTTGCATGTCACACTCAAGAGTATGCATATGCTTCATAGCTACACGTAGTGTCATAAAACACTACCGTAAGTCCACAAACTACATGTCATGTACTTGCAATCACTTATGTCCTATGGACACTTTTAAACGTGAACTGTGTTTGTCTTCATTGTTATATCTTTCTTGTTTGATGGTTCTCACAACCGAGTTGATCAGGGACCAAGCCTCCACGAACATGGGTCAACCAATGTGCCAGTGGCTGCATTGGAAATATCACTTCACGTGATGAGGCCCATGCACCATTAGCTTAGGAGTAGGAGTAGTGTTTTCTTTCCTTTGTTTGCTTGCATTCTTGTTTGCTTACTCGTTTTGCATGTTCGTTTGTTTTCTTTCTTATTTTCTTACTCTCTTTTCTTTCACTTTCCTTCTTCTTGTGCTTTGTTTTTGTTTGTTCTCTTATTTTTGTTTGTAGGTTAGCTTCACATGAAACGATGAGCGAATCTTGAAACAAGGTGGGTAAAGTACAAGAGGCCTTGTGCATCTATCACTACTTGGTTATCTCTCATCCTGCCTCTGTCTAAAGAACTTGATACCTTTAGTCCATGATACATTGATGGAAAATACGTACTATTCGAAGCGAACCTTGATGAAAACAGAACGCTTGCACACTAACCAGTGTCACTTACTCTAGTTAGTTGCTTTTGGGTTAACACTTGGTAGCTCGTCAAGTACATTAAGGTGAGGTGGAAAACCTTAATAGGCACATCATAGGTATATAATAAACTACTTGTCTTAAGGAACAACCTCTTCTACTCTCAATAAGTTAGGATCCCTCTTCTGCCTCTTAAATGAATAAGTGCTATGCACAGTTATGAAAATGAGAAATGAAAACTAAAAGCTTTCAAAATTGAAAAATGAATAGGGCGAAAGAAGAGAAAGGCTTCTTATGTAGAGAGGTGATGCAAGTAGCTTCATCAAGTATTGACCAGGCTCACTTGCAATGAAGTGATGGTTGTGTTCTTGCATGACTCCATCAGGGTATTGTCCAGGCTTTCCTGTAGTGGAGCAACACCAAGGATGAAACTAAGACTCTGATAACTATATGGCTTGTGCACCAATATACCCCTCAACCCCAATCGAAGCAACTATGTTGACTTGGCCTGGAATGTGTGTCAACCGACCAAGAGCTTGGCAAATACTACATCTTACAATCAAGCAAGTTTGAAAACCAAGATGAACTGAGAACTTAACAATACCTCTGGAGGTGTTAGACTTTCTTTTCATGAACAAGGTCCATTCAGAGAGCTGGAGTTCTATGAGTGTGTCACCAAGTGTTGTAATGGCTACAAACACCCCCCAAAAATTTTCCTCAGCTTCGTTTTGGAGCCTCCTTAACAACCTTCCTTAGAAGCATGTATTTCCTTCTCAAGTACACAAGTTCTAATGATTTTATAGTAGTTTGTCAGCATGTGCATGGGAGCTTGTTCCATCCCCCTCACAGGATGTTTCTCCAGACTTGGTCCAGCTGCAAGTTGAGCAACTCCCTCAAGAAATTGCCCAATTTTGAATAGGAACTAGCCTTCCCTCTAGAAATAGTGCAATCCTATTTGGAAGCTTTATGGGCTCTAGAATTGTACAAATTTGCCTACAACCCTTCACTGCAAAAACTGTGTATTCTCTCACATCAAGGCTACTCAGACACGAAATTGTGCAATTCTGGGTAGCAATCATTTGGTCAGCCTAGAAATTGCGCAATCCTTCTAGGTAGCTAGCCCAGCTCCCTCCTACAAATTCACAAATTTTCCTCTCAGCTGAGTAGGCTATTGCATGTTCCAATAATTTCACCAATTCCACCTGTGACCAAGAAAAATTGTCTTGCATGCATGGGCTTCCTTTTCCTAGAGTAGAAAAAAGAAACATGCAAAAATCATCCCTAGATTTTAGGGAGCTATTTTTAGGAACTAGAGGTTGCATGCATAGATCGTTTTAGAATCTTTCCTTCAAGTGTTAGTTATTCCTAGATTTGTGGCATACGCATCATGAGACTTAACCCTATTTATTCAATTCTTCAGAGCTCACTTATTCACATCGATCTTAGAGCTCTGACATCCCATAACACATCTAGGAGTCTTCAACACATCTGACTCAGTTATTCATGGGTAAGTCCTCTTAACTTGTCTTTTGTAGTATTTCTATTGATTTTTGTGTTTTGGCTTGTGTGAGTGTTGTTTCCTATATTTCTATGAATGCTTACTATTTTTTACATGCATACTAGCTTATACTAGTGTTGTTTAAATTTTTGTTAGCATCTCACCATTTTCGCATGCATGAAACTGTTTTGCATGAACTTTCACCGATTCCATGACTCACTTCACCAACATCGATGTTGTTCTGTTTTCTAAATATTTCATTCAATGTTTGCATAAATGATCATTCACTCCTGCTTACATTCCATATCACCATGAGTTCACATTCATATTTTCTTTTAGTTGCCCGTTAGCAGGTTTGGGCAGCCTTGGCCTCGACTCTACCTCTCCAAGACACCATTGCACAACCGTGAGAGGGAAGGCTTTGTCTTCCTCTTAGAAAATGTGCATTCTTTCCCAATGACTATCCTATACTCTTTCATAGTGCAATTCTGAGGGACAGTGACTGTTGGCCCAAAAAATTGCATAATGCAATCATTGGGTCTGCAACCATTGCTAGGTGAAATCACACATTGTCAAATTCCATTAGCTAGCAGGTCAACCTGCATTGTGCATTGCACAATTATAGCGACCATCCTACCTCCTAGATTGCCCAGACTGCCTTTTGCGTAGTTCTAGCACCCAGTCTCCCAACCTCCTAGGAAAAATTGCACAATCTTTGTCATTAAATCCCCATGTATGTTGCTTGTCATTCCTTTAGTTTTCTTTGGTTTTAGCTAATGGATTTCTTTCCATGCATGTCACTGTGTCTCCAGGTCTACCATGTGTTCATTCGCCTCTTAGGAGTTTAGGATCAATGGCCTCCAAAAGAGTAATATTAAAGGACACTGATGGAAGTGCACCTGGAGTAGCAGTTGATCAAATGTCTACAATTCTTTCAATCGATGAAGACACCGAGCTGATTGTAGACAAAGAAATCAAGTTGAAATGGAAACAAGCCATGATGCATTTGCAGAAACATTTGGGGAATACCTTGAAGATCACTAAGTCTATGTTGAAATCCGCAAGTTCAGTTTGTATTGGATTTCATGTAGGTATCTCATGCTCCCATGTGCATACATGATAGATTGGATCATCTTTCAAATTGATCTTGAGACGATGACATTGAGTAGTGTCAGTGGGATGGATATTTCTATCTTTAGGGAACATGATTTTGAAAACATGTATCATATGTCAAACCCTGTGATCACCATGGAGACTCCCTTCACCCTACCCAACAACAATTCCAACTCCAGAGATATCTTGATGAACTGGGTGAACAAGCTGGCTAAATTCAAGATGAAACCCAACCAGCTTTGCAAGACAAAGATACTATGGAAGGTGCACCAATAATTGGTCATATTTGCCTGTTGTGTGTATGGAAAAGAAAGAACAGCAACCTTCCCATAGAGTTAGGTGATCATGTTTCACCAACTGGCCAGAGAAGGCAAAGCATGCAACTAGTCCAACATGTTGGCTCATCAGTTGAAGGAACCAGTAACAAGGGCTCGACAGCCTCCCAAAGGTATGCAAGCAGAAATATACGTGTCCACCAACAAATTATATGCAATTTGTGCCCATCAAGAGTTTCAGGGCTTGATGTGGCCATGGACATTAGCAGAGACCTCCGTGAACACTTATTCTAAGAGATTGTCTAAATGCAGCTTCATAAGAGTTATCACATAGTTCTCCAATAATTTTGTCACCCTAATGTACAAAATGATATTTGAAGAGGATCCATCATTGATGTTGAAGGCAACAATGGATGCATTGATTGATATATTAGATTTGTATGCCTCAACGTATGGCACCTTCATATAGATGTACAATGTAGAGAAGCATCTGCATGTTCTTCCAAAGTTTTCCTTGGAAAATCTCGTCATGCAGGAAGTATCTTGGATAGACTTCTAAATGTGTAAATCTTTTTCTTTCATCACAAAGAAAAGGCAAAGACATGGAAGGTACATCAAACAAGCAAAGTCAAAATAATTAACTTCTATATTCATTTCCCCTAAATTTTCACTAATTTCCCCTAAGTGCCAAGGTATCTATCAAATTAGAGGGGCTCAAAGCATTTCTCTGACTTTTGGAGGGACCAGACCCTTCGCCCAATCATCTATAATACCTTAAGAACTTAAGCCCATTCATCAATGATTACACCCCTTGATAAGTCATTAATCCCCTTGACAATGTCTTTCTTAAGAAAAATTCTATTTTACTTAGGGAAATTAAAATATTTTCCATGAAAACCCTCATTTTTTGCAGTTAGCCTCAGTTTTAAATATACACATGGAAATGTTTTAGACTTAGCATTTTTTCCATTCATTTGTTCATATTAATTACTAACTTATATTATTATATAGTTCCCCTCTAAAGGTTACCCACTCCTGTATCACTTTAACTATGTAAAAACCCCAAAATCGTATATATCCCACCCGTTGGTTAAATAATAACTATAATACACTTTTAATTGGGATTAATTAGTTAATCTGTAACTAATTAAGAACCTTGACCTCACCATATTAAAAAAGGATTAATTAACCCCCAAGGTTAATTAATAACTTTTTCCACCAATCCCATCACTCCCAATACAATTAAAAAACCTTTAATTATGTTGGGCTCGCCCTCATTAAACTTTCGCCACCTCACCTCTCCAATAGTCATCCAATCTAGCCCCTCACATCCAAAGTTGTCATGCATATCGGACAATTGTCCGCGACTGAACATTAGCGCACAATCGCGAGTGGTTTTCTAAACAGTAACCTCACCACGTGTCACTCATTATGTGGTATCATGTTGTTTAGCCCAAATACTGCCTGCCCTCCGATAGCGGTGCGATAAAAACCACTTACCACCTCCCTCTAGTGAAAAAACATCACATCATTGCCCCACTGACGCCAACTGTCCAAATCCCAAACCCGCCAAACTTTTGACTTTCTATAAAAAACAAAAGAAATCAGTTTTTCATCCTATTCTGTGAACACATCCATCCATGCAAACTTAATATCGAGGTCAACCAACTCATGCTCCTAGCCGCCAACAACCTTCAAAACATTTAGTCAACATCGTTCAGAGTCCTCCATTACACCAGTCAACATGCATTCCATCACCCTCACTAAAAACTGGTATTTACCAGCTTCCCGTCAAGAAACCCTGTGAATACTTGCGTTCTCTGCAAATAATTGAAAAGAACCCAAAATTTCACCATAATTCAATTGCTGCACTTGAAATTCAAGTTCCGCAGACCTACTGTTTCATCAATTTCACTTTAAAAACCCCAATTTCCTATCTGAATCCACAATAAATCGAATGGAAACCCCCATGGCCCTAAATATTACACCCATTACCACCCCTCACCGTGATTAGACTATCTTCCCTTGGTAGATAAAGATTTTCAAATAAAAGATCTAACCACTGATAAAGACCACCTGAAAGTCTTTTGCCAATGCCAAGACAATCACTTCAATGGCTACGATATCATAGGACTGTGGGAATCCAATCTCCCGATGTACTTTCTCCCCTCTGTGCATGTTTTCCCTGATATTATCCATCAGTGCCATGCAAATTATGACCCCAAACTCAGAGTAGTGATTTCTCCCAATCAAAAAGTCCTCTTCACAATTACTGTAGACTCAATCAATGAGATGCTTTTGTTTCATCCTGGTCAAGCCCTCACCCCCATTTTCCTTGGATATTTGCTTGAAAAATCAACTAAATTATATTAATCTAAACTCATTCACCTTTATAAAAAATTTGTGGATAAGAACCATCAACCCAAAGATCCCCCTCCTTATGTGTAATATTTCTTCACAGATACAGGCAAAATTGTAGTTGATATGATAGTTGCAGTCATGGGATTGAACACTAGTGAATATGTAGATGAATTGACCCTAGTCTTGATGTCCATCTTTACCCCTGGTCAGCCCACTATTGTCAAGTACAATTATGCTGCATTCATTGCTGAAAAAATCCATGGCCAGTTCATGATACTGGAAATGAGAAAGTATTAAGATATTCCACATTCATATATCACCTCATCCTCTACTATCAGTCTGACAGGTTCCCATTTTCTGTCAATAAACTTGATACAAAATGTAATCTAAGGTCAGTCATTTTTTGTACTTCTATCTTCCACCAATCTTCTACTCGCCCATATTCATATAATGAATTCATTGAATAGTTTTTCCAGCTAGTAACCACGATGATGACAGGGAATCCCCGTTCTATGATTAGTGACGAAATCAAAAGGATTCTTCGGCTATCAAAATAGTACAACGTAGGTGACTGGTACTTGTACCAGAATCACACAGAGATCAGGATATATGGTTGTGAGTTTCCTCCATTCAAACTACCAGAATATGTTTGAATGAGGTTGTTTGCATTGGAGTATTATAGGAAAATGATAAACTCAGATCAAATTCACTTTACCAAGGCCAAGAAGAAAGCACAATTAAGAATCAAGGATTACCCAGTCCCATTTGTTTGCAACAACAAAGAATTAGGCAAAGAAGTAGAGCAAATCCTAGAAAACCACATGAGATTAAACAAAATCTTTGGTTGGAAATATGACCCCCACAGTTTCATCTGCGATAAGAAAATGAAAAATAGACTATCACCTTATTTTCATTACAGAATCCCAGAAACTGAGTAATATGCTAACATGGATGAATGGAGGGAAGGGATTCTTGTAGGGATGGATAGTGATCAGGTTGATGTAGAAATTGTAATGAAATATCTAGAAAAGACACTTGACCTGGACTCTTTTGAACATGTGCCAGTTGGGACTTCTCGGAAGCGAACACTTAGGACTAGTGCCTCTAAAGCAGATACTTCACAAAGTCACTCACAAGAAACAAGTGCACCACTTGCAAAACCATCACAAGGAATGGAATCAGGAACCAGCACTCCAGTATCAAGCAATAAATCATGTCAAAGCAGCCTAAAAACTCAGAAGAGCAGGCTCCACCACAATCCCATCCAACTCAGATTAATGTGGGAGAACCCATTGTTTTGAAAACTCATTTGAATGAGGAAAAGAGACTAAAAATAGATAGGGAAGTAGCTACCTCTTCTAGTGGTCCTTCAGAATAACCTGGTGCTAAAAGGCAGAGGCTAAATCCCCACTTAAAGGAAGAATTTTTTGAAAAAACTACAGGGAGTTTGAGAAAAGAAGGTGCAGATAGTCAGTATACTTTCCCAGTAGGTGGGACACCTTCTAGCTTACAAAGACAGGAGCTGGAGAGACAGCAAAGCACTGAGGTTTCATCTTTCAGGCCTTCACCTAACAAGTCCCTAGATGTCAAAGAAAAATTCAAAGAAATAAAGGCCAAAAATGAACCATTAAGGGCACAAGTCTACAATCAATATATGAAAATGGCTCCTACCAATCAGACTCGATTGATGTCAGCTTATGACATGAAGGAAGGCAAAATATAGATTAGCTTCTCGAAGCCCAAAGTACAACAACCCCATTCACTTGCACACTACCTCAAAACTGATTTTGAGATCTTGGCCAAGGACATTTACCCCCTAGATCAGATTGAATTGAATAAGTAAACAGGGGAAGTGGTGTATTCAACATTCACAAGTAAGGCCATGATGGCACACAGGTTAGAGAATTCATTGAATAATACCACTGCACAATTACATTTAGAAAGAGCCTCGTCACAGGCTAAGGAAAACAGAATCAAATCACTAGAGGAGTTGATTATTGAATTGGGTCATAACCCAAAAGATGTCAAAGCTACAGAGGCCCCGAGAAAGAAGAAAAATGGAAACATAGCTACCCTGAGGAAGCAATTAAGGTTTCCTCCACTAAGGCATCCAAAAACTACTGAAGTTATTGAAAGGAAGGCTAAAGAAGAGCTCATGGACCTAGTCCTCAAGCTAAATGAACAATTGAAGGAGACTGAGTAGGAATTAGAGAAATCACTAAAATATAGGCAATGTGAGTTGACCTCTCAGACTCAGGATGTAATCCCAGTGGTTTCTACAACCACTCCTTCAACATTGGCAACAATTCTTGCACCAAATGTCCCTTTGGCCACAAGAGAAACCATTACAAGTGCAGTTATAGGTACAAACACAGGTACAACACAGGCAGGAGCTTCAGGTCAGAGTACTGAAGAATTAATCAAGTCAATGGAGGAAATGAAACTTGAAGTTTCTGAACTCCAGAAGGTAAAGGAGAAATTTGTCACTTTAGAGCAGAAATATGATGTGTCAAAGATCAATTTTGCTGAAGAAGTGAGGAAAAATAAAGGCTTAACTCAACAAGTCAAAACATTAGAGAAGGACCTCACCTTTGAAAATCCTTTAACAGATATTAGGAAAATTCTATGGACCAACATCACTCAATCAATAAATGATGTTTGGTCATCAATAAATATCATTTTTTAATAGATTGAACTGGTGAAAGTTGCTCTTCAAGAAATTCAAAAAGCTAAGGAAGAGCCAGGAGGGAAGCCTAAGGAAGTTATCAGGCTGATAAACTTTTTGAACAGCACGACCAGGCACCAGCTACAAGAGCTGAATATTGAGGATAGAACTGGGACTATCCTAGAAATTAAGAAGGTATTGACTAAAAGAGCTCTAATGCAGAACCTAGAAATAAAATGTCAAAACATGCAGGACGACATAGATGAATTTATAGAAAAGTTTGGCATTTCATAGAGTAAGGGACTTCCAAGTCCTTTAGTTATTAATGATAAGTTGATGAGGCGTGAAGATTATATTGACAAATTGGGTCAATATGCAAATAACCAAGGCAGTTCATCAGCTAGTGCATCTGCACCCAATGCACAACCTATAGTCAAAGTTCTCTATGATAATATGGAGAGCCTTTTTTATGTTGAGCATGAATTAAAACATTTGTTTCCAATACAACCCAATTTTGTTAAATACACTGGGGCTGATGAAATATTTAGGAAGCTACAAAGGACTAGAATACCAAGAGATGATTGGTGGACAGATATGACAGGAATTTTATGATTTAGCTTGGTAAAAAAGTAAAATTTTCAGTATTTACCATAGTGAATTTTGGTAAAAGAAGGAAAATAAGGATAAAGCAGGTAAAGAGTATCAGAACATGACAAAGAGTATCAGTAAGAAGATGAAAAGCAAATAGCCAGCACAAAATTACGACCAAGACAACAAGATTCTCAAACATAGGGCCTGCCTCCAACTCATTCACAAAAACAGGGACAACAAGCCATCAATTCACTTTTAGCTTCTATTTTTGACACCATCTGTCTCTACTTTTATGTAAAATATAGTTAGTCTTCCTAGATTATATCTCCCTCGGTTAGGAGATATTTTGTTGTAAGTTTTTGTATAATTACTTCCTCATTCAAAGTACTTAGGGTGAATTTTTAGACATTTTTGTAGACTTATTATTTTGGAATAAAGTGTTGTTGAACAATTCTTGTATGGTTGGTTGGATGAAGAAATAAAGCAAAGGACTTTTACAGGATTCATGTGTTAAACGTTGGACAAATAAGTATTGCATATCTTATGTTTTACTTTTTTCTAGTTTAATATTTCAATTGTGTTTCATATCTAAATAATAAACAAAAAAGTATATTTCGTAAAGTGCTTTACTGCATTCTGTCTTCAAAATCATTTATATTCTAAATGTTTTCTTCTAAATTATCATAGGCATGGAATTCTTAACTGCTCCTTGTTTTTTAGTTTATCATTGTGGTCATTTAATAAGAAATTCTTAATTTCCTTTTCTTAGTGACCACCCATTTTCCCTCCTCTTAAATTTTTTTGAAGGATTCCTAGCTGCCCTTCTTCCCTTTTAAGACCATTTCACCCTTTCAAGTTACCATTTGTCTCTTGTTTAGCTATCTTGCCCTGTGAAGCCCTCCTTTGTTGAATCAACCTAATCTAGTTAAGTCATCTTTAGTTGACTCCATAGCCTAATGGCCTGAGATACTCTGTTTTATCCATCTGCTCCTAGATTCCACCACCAAACACAATCAAAACCCTTAATATTTCATAACTAACCTAATATCCCATAAAGCAAAGCTAAATATTAAAGAGAGAGCCCTTGTTGTGTACAAATTTGCTAGATTCTATACTTAAAAGTTAGTTTTTGGTTACCTCGGACTCCTTTCCTTCTTCTAACAACTTCAAGGAAAATCTAAGTGATAACATAATGGCAACTCCACTAGGGAAACCAAATCCTCGTCAAAATAAATCTTTAAGAAAGTTTAAACCCTAAATTTAAAGCATCTGAAAGAAATCATAGAAGTTGTGTTGATATCAGTTCAGAAAATAAAAGACAAAACCTAAAATCCTAGCTTCAGAAAGGACTCGTTACACTAGAGCTAACCCTAATCCCAATCCACCACAAGTGTTTGAGAACCCCAATCTGATCCCCAGAATTCTTATGAGACAAGAAAGTTCTGTTAGTCCTTGGCCCACCTCCAAATCATCATCCTGTCCTATTAGGTGGATTTACCTTGAAGACCAACCCTTCGATGAATACATTGAGACCTCATTGTTTAGGACTTCATCTGATTCTGAATTAATTGACCTAGTCCCAGACCTAGTGTTCCTTGAAGAATTGCAGCTTCAAGCTGTCAATTTGTCAATTGATAGACATTTGTAGAACTCACCACAATCTAATTTTACCACTCAAGGAACACCTAATCCCTATGTAATCACAACTGTTTCTACAAGCTCATCATCATTTCCTCGTACATCTCAACCTCAAACCACTCCATATCTTCCCATCATCTCTAACTCTCCCTCCACAACTCAGACATCCACTATTATTTCAACTCCAGATGTTATTTCACCATTACCTACAACAATGGGAAACAGATATCCCCCCCTGGTACTACCAACAAATCAAGGTGCCATGCCCCAGGATTACCAAAGTAAGATCACTACTTTTGATGGAACTAGTACCTATACAGCCCAACAACACACTAAAAAGATGACTGATTATTTTGAAATTTATGAAATAGACACTGATGATGTGAAAATGAGAATATTTTTTCAAAGTTTATACAGGGAAGTTAGAACCTGGTTTAGAGGTTTAGCATCAAATAGTATAGACAGCTTAAAAACTTTCTATAGACAATTCCTGAACCAATGGGAGAAAAAGAAAGACCCTCTTCAGACTCTATCTGAGTATGAAAATCCAAAGAGAGGAACACAAGAAACTGTGCAATATTATTGCACTAGATTCAACAATGCCTATAAAGCCATCCCTCAAAACCTCAGACCCCCACCTGATTTAGCCTTAACCAAATTCCCAGATGGATTTAATTATGATATGGCTTTCTAGCTGAGAGAACGAGCCCCTCGTAATTTAGAAGATATGCAAAGCATATCTGTCAGTGTTGAAGCAAACCTGATGTATAAAAGAGCCAAGGCTTGGAGTGAAAGGGGAATACCATTAAAGGAAGATGCCTCACCCTTTGAACAAAAGATAGTTGTCATAATTAAAGGGATGGATAGACTAGGAGATAGAGTGGAAACAATTGAAAGGAAAGCTCCTTAGGGTAGTCAACCAACCAACACAGGGAGAAATCCTAATTTCAATAAAAACCAAAACCAGAACACTAGGAAGACTGGTCCAGACAAGAACATTAGACACCCTTTCCAGGAGAATTATGCAGAAGCTTCAAACTCTGAAGAACCAGAAGAAGATACTAAAATTAATCTCATGGGACATGGTAATGAAGGAGAAGTTTTGTTTACCTAAGAGGATCAAGAGGCCCACATACTTAAACAATTTCAAACCCAATTAGGGGAGTCATTTGACTTTAGGGAAGGATATGACACAAGCATCTTTGAGGTGCATAAACAATACACACTAAGGAGTAGGAGAATTGATGTCCCTGAAGCAAACACGCAAAAGGTCCCAAATTAGCCCATAAAAGGTAAGGTAGTCACTACACATGTACATATTCTTTCTAGCTCAAACACTAATCCTTCTAACCCCATAATTGAAGATGTCTCTGATAATCAACCAAACAATAAATAGCCCTCCACTTCTCTTCCTTCCAACAGAACTATGGAAGAATCTCCAGAAGTTGATTTAGGAGAACCAACAAATCATGAATCCACGCCTAAAAAGGAGAAAAACATAGAAAACACAGAAAATAGAGAGAATACTGTTGTTCGAAATCCAAAAGCTTAAGTGGAAAATCCCTTTAATCTGGAAACTGAAGTAAGTAAGCTGAAAATTGTTGTCCCATTATCTGAATTAGCTAAACATGATGCTTATCGAACTCAAATCAATAGATCACTAAAAGTTACTAGAAATGAAGACTCAGTTAATGTTTTTTATGACCAGTCCAAATTAATTTTTGGCGCATAAGTGAATGGAAAACCATTAGGAGGAATTCCTCCCTTCTATGTGAGTTTAAACGTACATGATAAGCTTCTTCACAATGCCATGTTTGACTCTGGAGCATCTCATAACCTCATGACCAAGTTTTTAATGGAAAAGATAGACCTAGACATCACTAGACCATACAAAGATTTGTTTTCTTTTGATTCTAGTCAGGTGAGATGTTTAGGATTGATAAAAGACGCGTGTGTCTCATTGGTTCAATACCCTGCAAAAAAAAATTTGATGGATAAAGTGGTGGCAGCTATACCACCTAAATATGGCATGTTATTATCCAGATCCTAGGGTGCTAAGCTTTAGGAGTCTCTTCAATTAGATATGTCATATGCTACAATCTCGGTTTTTAGGCAACCAAATAAGCTATACAGAGAAACATTGATGAAATATGTAGTAAGTAGTCAGGAAAAACCCCAAAATTTCGCCATCTACTCAGTACACTCTGATATGGACTCATTCATTCTTTATAATGCAGAAACCAATCCTCCCAACACTTTACAAGTTTTAGCAACAGAACCAAAAGAAATTAAAAAATAAAAATCAAGTGTTCACATCTAGGAAATATCAAATAACAAAGAAAAACCAAATGAGAATGAAAAACCAGATCCCAATATTAAACAAATTCCTACCACCGCTGACACTAATTATGAGCATGAAATTCTTTGACATTTAGAATTTGATGGTTCAGTCAATAAACTAGGGGCATGAGTCGGAGTTTGGGTGTACAATTTAGAAAATGATCATGTTGGAGGCCATGTCCACAGATAAAATTTTAAGTGCACCAATAATATGGAAGAGTATGAGGCTTTCTTGTTGGGTCTTAAACTTTTTAAAAGATTAGGAGCAATCAGGGTGTCTGTCATAGGAGATTTAGAGTTAATAATCAAATAGATTAAAGGAAAATATTTAACTAGGGATCCTAGATTAGGATATTACAGAGGAACAGTCATAGAAATTCTCAACACTTTTCTGGAAACTCAGCTTGCTACAATCCCTAGAAAACACAACTTGCAAGCCCACAACCTAGCCATGTTTTCCAGCACTTGCAAATTACCTTTTGAACCTAATCATCAGTTTACTGTAGAAATTAGGAATAGACCATCCATACTTGATAATCTAAAGAACTGGCAGGTTTTTGATAGTGATGAGCGAATCAATAACTTTTTAACTTTAGATAAATAATTTTCTAACAGTTACATAGATGTTGATACATTTATTAATTATAATCAAGCAAATGAGGTAGAAACGAACATTTTAGAGGAAAGTTCAATTAATATGCTTCATCCCACAAAACTCACAAAAAAACAAGTTCAAGACCTAAAACAAATGGACCTAGATGAAATAATTGATGAGGAACAAAGGTTATTAACCTAAAGGACAATCATATTCCTAAAGGATTGACTCCTCTAGAAGATTTGCTTGATTCCAATGACATTCCCAAGAAACCTAAGATGGAACCATTAAAAGCAGATATTGAAGAGTACAACCTAGGAACTCAAGACCATCCAAAAATGATAAAACTATCAAAGTCTTTAGCTGCTAATCAGATGTTAAAGTATTTTGAACTTATGAGAGAATTCCAGGATGTCTTTTCTTGGAGCTATGAAGATTTTAAATCCTATGACACCTCCATTAATCAACACACTGTACCTCTAAAAGAAAATCAAAAGCCCTTTAAGCAAAAATTCAAAAGAATTAACCCTGTGTTATTACCATTAATTGAAAAGGAAATTAAATGCATGTATGAAGCAGGGATTATTTCCCCTATCAGGTTATTAGAGTGGGTGTCTAACTTGGTAGCTACTAGGAAGAAAACTGGGGAAATACGGTTATGTGTTGATATGAGAAATGTAAATAAGGTCTCTCTTAAAGATAACTATCCTTTACCCAAAATGGATCATATTTTGCAAAGGGTAGTGGGTTCTTCTAGAATTTCACTTTTACATAGGCTTTTAGGATATAACCAAATCTTGGTTCATCTTGATCACCAAGAGAAAACTTCTTTTACAACACAATGGGGTACTTTTATGTACATCAAGATATCATTTTGACTAAAAAATGTAGGATCTACCTTCCAAATAGCAACAAACATTGTCTTTGCCAAATAAATTCATGATTTTCTTGTTATATATTCGGATGATCCGACTGTTTTTCCAAATCTGATCAACAACACTTAGACCATCTCAAACAAGTATTTTTAAAATGCAGAAAATATGGCATTTCTTTGAATCCAAAGAAGTCCTTGTTTGGTATGGAAGAAGGTAAACTTTTAGGTCATATTATTTCCAAGAATGGAATTTGAACTGATCGCTCTAGGATTGAAGCTATACTACAGATACCTAATCCAAGAAGTATTAAGGAACTTCAAGCTTTCCTAGGGAAGATAATTTTTTTAAAAAGGTTCATTTCTAACTTAGCATAACTCATTAGATTACTAAATAACATGTTGAAAAAGGATTCAAGTATCAAATGGATAGTAGAGACCAAGCAATCATTTGAACAAATTAAAATGGCCTTAATTAGAACACCGGTCCTCACGAGCCCACACTTTGATAGAGACTTCATCATTTTTCTTTTGCATCAGAGCACACTATAGCAGATGTTTTATTACAAAAAGATGATCAAGGATGTGAGAAACCTATAGGTTTTTTTAGTAAAGCACTCAGAGATGCATCACTAAAATACAAAATAATGGAGAAACAAGCTTTTGCATTGGTAAAAACCATTAAAGACTTCAAATTCTACATATTATAATCTCATGTGATAGCTTGTGTGCCTAATACAGTTGTCAAAGACATCTTAACCCAGGATGGAATTGATGGCAAAAGGGGTAAACATATTTCTACCATCCTAGAGTATGATATAGAGATAAAACCTACAAAACTGATAAAGGGACAGGGATTGGCCATAGTCATTGCAGAAACTAATTATCAAGCCCTAGATATAAATGAACTGGATAACAAGTAGGAGATGGCGACTCCACAAATCAACCAGGCCTTTTCAGACTCACCTTAGTATGCTGATGTAATTTATGTTTTACAAAACCTATAGGATCCTCTAGGGTTATCCAAAACAAATAATAGGGTTTTAAAAATGAAAGCTTCAAAGTTTTGTATCTTAGATAATACTCTTTTTTGGAAAAATCATGAAGGAATTTTATTGAATTGTTTGTTAAAAGATGAAGTTGACAAGGATCTCCAAGAATTTCATGTAGGAGACTCTAGGGGAAATATCTATTGGAAGTCAACTGTAAATAAAATCCTAAGGGCTAGATTCTATTGGCCAACCTTGTTTGCAGATGTGAAGAAAATTGTAACTTCTTGCCATAAATGTCACATTTTTGAAGGCAAGAGAAAGTTGTTACCTATACCCCTGAAACCCATTTTCATCAAGAAGCCTGTCCAACAATGGGGTCTTGATTTCATTCGAGAAATCCACCCCCCTCTTCACGTCAACACAAATGGATACTCACTGCCACTGACTATTTCACTAAATGGATAGAGGCCATGCCTTCTAGACAGGCCAATGACACAGTGATCATAGGTTTCCTAAAGACCAATATATTGTCAAGGTTTGGTTGCCCCACTAAAATCATTACTGATAATGTTGCAACTTTCAAATAAAAAAAAAATAATCAGTTTCTGTAACAAGTATCACATTACACTGGGCCACTCCATAGCCTACTACCCACAAAGGAATGGATTGGCTAAATCTTCCAACAAGATTCAAATTAATATCATCAAAAAACTATTATAAGAAAACCAAAAAAATTGGAACAAGAAATTGATAAATGCATTATGGGCAGATAGGCTTACAACCAAAAAATCCATTGGAACCAGTCCTTATGAGTTAATATATGGCATGGAGGCTATACTCCAAGAATCTCAAGTGGAACCTAATGATATTCAAAAAAAGATAAATCAGACTATTAATTTACAACAAACCAAGGAGGAGGTGTACCAAAGATCCCAAGTGTTGCAGGAGAAGCTTAAGAAGATATTTGATAAAAGAACCAAGGTAGAAGATTTCTACCTTGGAGACAAAGTGTTAAAATGGGATTCTAGAAGGGAGGGTAAGTGGAAATATGGGAAGTTTGACTTCCTATGGAAAGGACCATACATCATCTATGCTTTCAAAGGAAACAATGCATATTTTCTTAAAGACTTAGATGGTACAGAAGCAGAAGAAGGACCAATCAATGGTCGGATGTTAAAAAATTACTTTGATCCTACTTACTAATGTTACCATGTTCTTCATGTACATATTATATCCTTTGTAATGTCAAAGTGTTGATTGGACAGTAAAATTTTGGAGTTGAAGCCCAAAGAGAAGGCCCTAATCTTTAGAAGTATTACTGTCATACTTACAATAAAGTAGCAAGCAGAAGAATATTGCAGAGCACAATCAAAGTCATTTAGAGGCCTCTGATCTATTGTTCTTGACTTTCCACCAAGGAAAGCCATTCACAAGTGAAGCGACTGTTGTGCCCCTATACCAATAGGTGTCATATATCATGATTGACTTTATGAGATATGTAATATTTTCATACCTTTACTTGTTGCAAAGGTTTTCCATATTTGTAAAAAATCAAAAAGTTTTAAAAAATGTAAAAAGGGTATACCCTAAAAGAGAAATCAAAGGGTGAAAATAATAGAAGATGGTCAAAAATGAAAGAAAATGAACCAAAGACCAGGAAAGTGTACATGTCTAAATGCCACTACTTTTTAGTTTTGTATAATAAACAATTGTGTGTAGCTTCTTAGCTATGCCACAATTCATGAACAGTCAAATAGTTTAAACTTTACTAGTTCTTATTTGAATTTCATGTTGCAGAAATAGAGAATAAAAATCTGACCAAAAAATGTAATCTTCACAAATGATTAGATAGATAGAGTGAAAAAATGAACTCAATAGTTTAATCTGAGCCCTTGGATGTAATAAGCGTTTACTTAGATAGGCAGTACCATGTAAAATAAAAGGAAGTTTGATAAGGGTTTACAATTCTAAGTGCACCCTAATAAAGAAGTGAAAATGCTAGGTTAAGTAGGTAGGGTAGGTAGATGATGGTTGTATAATAATATGTGGTGAATGATAAATCTAAATGTGTAAATATTTTTAATTTCATCACAAAGCAAAGGCAAAGACATGGAAGGCACATCAAGCAAGAAAAGTCAAAATAATTAACTTCCCTATTCATTTCCCTTATATTTTCACTAATTTCCCCTAAGTGCCAAGGTATTTATCAAATTAGAGGGGCTCAGAGCATTTACCTGACTTTTGGAGGGACCGAACTCTCTGCCCAATAATCTATAATACCTTAAGCACTTAAGCCCATTCATCAATGATTACACCCGTTCATAAGTCATTCATCCCCTTTACGATGTTTTTCCTAAGTAAATTTTTGTTTTACTTAGGGAAATTAAAATATTTTCCATAAAAACCCTCATTTTCTCACTTAGCCTAAGTTTTAAATATACACATGGAAATGTTTTAGACTTAGTGCTTTTTCCATTCCTTTTTTCATATTAATTACTAACTTATATTATTATATATTTCCCCTATAAAGGTTACCCGCTCTCGTATTACTTTAACTATGTAAAAACTCCAAAATCTTATATGTCCCTCCCCTCGGTTAAATAATAACCATAATACACTTTTAATTGGGATTAATTAGTTAATCCCTAACTAATTAAGAACCTCAATGTCGCCATATCAAAAAAGGATTAATTAACCCCCACGGTTAATTAATAACTTTTTCCACCAATCCTGTCTCTATGGATATAATTAAAAAACCTTTAATTATGTTGGGCCCGCCCTCATTAAACTCCTGTCACCTCACCTCTCCGATAGCCATCTGATCTAGCCCCTCACATCCAATAGTTGTCATGCATATCACATATCCCTTCACGACTGAATGTTAGCGTGCGATCGCGAGTGGTTTTCTAAATAGTAACCTCGCTAAGCGTCGTTCATTGTATGGTATTGCGCAATCTAGCCCAAATATCACCCGCCCTCCGATAGCGGTGCGATAAAAACCACTTACCACCCCCTGCTAGCGACAAAACATCACATCATTCCCCCACTGATGCCAACTGTCTAAATCCCGAAGCTGCCAAACTTTTGGCTTTGTATAAAAAATAAAAGAAATAAGTTTTTTGTCTTATTCTGTGAACATATCCATCCATGCAAACTTAATGTCGATTTCAACCAGCTCGTGCTCCTAGCCGCCAACCAACTTCAAAACTTGCAGTCGATGTTGCTAAGAGTCCTTCATTACACCAGTGGACCTGCATTCCATTGCCCTCACTAAAAATAGGTATTTACTATCTTCCTATCAAGAAATCATGTGAATACTTGCTTTCTCTACAAATAATTGAAAAGAACCCCAAATTTCACCATAATTCAATTGCTGCATTTAGAATTCAAGTTCCCCAAACCCGTTTTTTCATCAATTTCACTTAAAAAACCCTAGTTTCCTATCTGAATCCACAAGAACTAGAATGGAAACCCTCGTGGCCCTAAATATTGTACCCATTACCACCCCTTACCATGATTTAGACTATCTACCCTTGGCAGATAAGGATTTTCAAATAAAAGATCTGACCACTGATAAAGACCAACTGAATGTCTTTTGCCAATTCCGAGACAATCACTTGACTGGCTATGATACCATATGACTATGGAAATCCAATCTCCTGATGTAATTTCTCCCCTCTGTGCACGTTTTCCCTGATATTATCCATCAGTGCCATGCAAATTATGACCCTAACCTCAGAGTAGTGATGTATAACAATCAAGCAGTCCTTTTCACAATTACTGCAGATTCAATCAATCAGATACTTTAGTTTCATCCTAGTCAAGACCTCACCCCCATTTCCCTTGGATATTTGCTTGAAAAATCAACTAAATTATCTCAATCTGAACCCAGTCACCTTTGTCAAACTTTTGTGCATAAGAACCATCAACCCAAAGATCCCCCTCCTTATATGTCAGCTTTTTTCATAGATATAGACAAAATTGTAGTTAATATGATAGCTACAATCATGGGATTCAACACTAGTGAATATGTATATGAATTGATCCTACTCTTGATGTCCATCTTTACCCCTGGTCAGCCCCCTATTGTCAAGTATAATCATGCTTCATTCATTGCGAAAACAATCCATGACCTGTTCATGAGACTGGAAAATGAGAAAGTATTCAAATATTCCACATTCATATCACCTCATCCTCTACCATCAGTCTGGCAGGTTCCCATTTTCTACCAATAAACTTGATACAAAGGGTAATCCAAGGTCAATCATTTTTTGGACTTCTATCTTCCACCAGTCTTTTGCGTGCCCTTATTCATATAATGAATTCACTGACTAGTTTGTCCATCCAGTAACCAACATGCTGACAAGAAATCCTTCTCCTAGGAGTAGTGATGAAATCAAAAGAATTATTCAGCTATTGAAACAGTACAAAGTACATGACTAGTACTTGTAGCAGAATCACACAGAAATTAAGATATATGGTTGTGAGCTTCCGCCATTCAAACTACCAAATTATGTTCCAATGAGGTTGTTTGCATTGGAGTATTACAAGAAAATAATAAACTCAGATCAGATTCACTTTACCAAGGCCAAGAAGAAAGCACAATTAAGAATCAAGGATCACCTAGGCCCATTTGTCTGTAATAACAGAGAAGCAGGAAAAGCAACAGAGCAAATCCTAGAAAACCACATGAGATTAAAAAAAACTTTCATTGGAAATATGACCCCCATAGTTTCATCTATGATAGGAGAATGAAAAATAGACTATCACCTTATTTTCATCACAGAATCCCAGAAATTGAGCAATATGCTAACATGGATGAATGGTGGGAAGGGACTCTTGTAGAGATGGATAGTGATCAAGTCGATGTACAAAATGTAAATAAAGATCTAGAAAAGACACTTGACCTGGACTCTTTTGAACAGATGCCAGTTGGGACTTCTTAGAAGCCAACACTTGGGACTAGTTCCTCTACAGTAGATACTTCACAAAGGCACTCACAGGAAACAAGTGCACCACTTGCAAAACCATCATAGGGAAGGGAACCAGGAACTAGCACTCCAGTATCAGGGCAATCAAGCATGTCAAAATAGCCTGAAAACTTAGAAGAGAAGGCTCCACCATGATCCCATCCAACTCAGATTAATGTGGGAGACCCCCTTGTTTTGCAAACTCCTCTGAATGAGGAACAGAGCCTGAAAAGAGATAGGGAAGTAGCTACCCCTTCCAGTGGTCCTTCAAACCAGCCTGGTGCTAAAAGGCATAGGGTAAATCCCCGTTCAATGAAGAATGTTTTGAAGAAACTACAGGGTGTTTGAGAAAAGAAGATGTAGATAGTCAACATACTTTCCCAATAGGTGGGACACCTTCTAGGTCGCATAGACAAGAGTTGGAGAGACAACAAGGCGATGAGGCTTCATCTTTCAGGCCTTCACCTAACAAGTCCCTAGACATCAAAGAAAAATTCAAAGAAATAAATTCCAGAAATGAACCACTAAGGCACGAGTCTACAATCAATATATGAAAACGGCTCCTACCAATCAGACTTGATTGATGTCATCTTATGACATCAAGGAAGGAAAAATGTACATGATCTTCTTGAAGCCCAAAGTACAATAGCCCCAATCGCTTGCAGACTACCTCAAACATGATTTTGAGGTCTTGGCCAAGGACATTCACCCCCTAGGTTAAATTGAATTGCATAAGTAGACAAGGAAAATGGTGTATTCAACATTGAAAAGTAAGGCCATGATGGCACATAGGTTAGAGAATTCACTAAACAATACTAGTGCGCAATTACAGTTAGAAAGAGCCTCCTCACAGACTATGGAAAATAGATTCAAATCACTGGAGGAGATGATTATTGAATTTGGTCATAACCCAAAAGATGTCAAAGCTGCAGAGGCCCTGAAAAAGAAGAAAAATGAAGATGTAGCTGCCCTAAGGAAGCAGCTAAAGTTGCCTCCATTAAGGCATCCACAAACTGTTGAAGTTATTGAAAAGAAGGGTTAAGAAGAGTTTATGGACCTAGTCTTCAAGCTAAATGAACAATTGAAGGAGACTGAGCAGGAATTAGAGAAATCAATACAAAACAGGCAAAGTGAGTTGACCCCTCAGCCTCAGGATGTAATCCCAGTGGTTTCTACAATTGTTCCTTCAACATTAACAATAGAAACCTTGGCCACAGCAGAAACCATTACAGGTGCACTTACTGGTACAAAGATAGGTACAACATAGGCAAGAACGTCATGTCAAAATACTGAAGAATTAATCAAGTCAATGGAGGAAATGAAACTCAAAGTTTCCTAACTCCAGCAGGTAAAGGAGAAATTTGTCTCTTTAGAGCAGAAATACAATGTGTCAAAGATCAATTTTGCTGAAGAAGTGAGGAAAACTAAAGGCTTAGCTCAACAAGTCAAAACACTAAAAAAAGACCTCACCTTTGAAAAGCCTTTAACAGATATTAGGAAAATTCTATGGAACAACATCACTCAATCAATAAATGATGTTTGGTCATCAATAAAGATAATTTTTTAATAGATTGAACTGGTGAAAGTTGCTCTTCAAGAAATTCAAGAAACCAAGGAAGAGCTAGGAGGGCAGCCTCAGGAAGCGATTAGGTTGATAAACTTTTTGAACAGCAGGACCAGGCGCCAGCTAGAAAAGCTGAATATTGAGGATAGAACTTGGACTATCCTAGAAATCAAGAAGGTATTGACTAAAAGAGCTCTAATGCAGAACCTAGAAAGAAATTGTCGAAACAAATGGGAGGACATAGATGAATTTATGGAAAAGTTTGGCATTTTACAGAGTAAAGGACTTCCAAATCCTTTAGTTATTAATGATAAATTGATAAGGCATGAATGTTATGTTGAAAAATTAGGTCAGTATGCAAATAACCAGGTCAGTTCATCAGCTAGTGCAATTACACCCAAGGCACTACATACAGGCAAAGTTCTCTATGACAGTCTGGAGAACCTTTTTTATGTTGAGCATGAATTAAAACATTTGTTTCTAGTACATCCCAATTTTGTTAAATACAGTAAGGCTAATGAAATATTCAGGAGGCTACAAAGGACTAGAATACCAAGGGATGATTGGTGGACAGATATGACAGAAATTTTATGATTTACCTTGGTAAAAAAGTAAATTTTTTAGTATTTACCCTAGTCAATTTTGATAAAAGAAGGTAAATAAGGATAAAGTAGGTAAAGAGTATCAAAATAGGTCAAAGAGTGTCAGTAAGCATATGAAAAGCAAACAGCCAGCACAGAATTACGAGCAAGACAACAAGATGCTCAAACATAGGGCCTACCTCTAGCTCATTCACAAAAACAAGGACAGTAAGCCATCAGTTCACTTTTAGCTTCTATCTTCGAGACCATATGTCTCTAATTTTATGTAACATATAGTTAGTATTCCTAGATTATATCTCCCTCAGTTAAAAGATATTTTGTTGTAAATTTTTGTATAAATACTTCCTCATTCGAAGTACTTAGGGTGGATTCTTAGACATATTTGTAGACTTATTATTCTAGAATAAAGTGTTGTTGAACAACTCTTGTATGGTTGGCTAGATGAAGAAATAAAGCAAAGTACTTTTACAGGATTCATCTGTCAAATGTTGGACAAATAAGTTTTCTATATCTTATGTTTTACTATTTTCTGGTTTAATATTTCAATTGTGTTTCATATCTGAATAATAAATGAAAAACTATATTTCAGAAAGTGCTTTACTGCATTCTGTCTTCAAAATCGTTTATATTCTAAATGTTTTCTTCTAAACTATCACAAGCATGGAATTCTTAACTGCTCCTTGTTTTTTAGTTTATCATTGTGGTCATTTAATAAGAAATTCTTAATTGCTTTTTATTAATGACCACCCATTTTCCCTCTTTTTAAAATTTGTTGAAGGATTCTTAGCTGCCCTTCTTCCTTTTTAAGACCATTTCACCCTTTCAAGTTACCATTTGTCTCTTGTTTAGCTATCTTGCCCTCTGAAACCCTCTTGTGTCGAATCAGCCTAATCCAGTTAAGCCATCTTTAGTTGACTCCATAGCCCAATAGCCTGAGATACTCTATTTTATCCATCTGCTCCTGAATTCCACCACCAAACACAATCAAAACCCTCAAGATTTCATAACTACCCTAATATCCTGTAAAACAAAGCTAAATATTAAAGAGAGAGCCCTCTCTGAGTACAGATCGGTTAGATTCTATACTTAAAAGTTGGTTTGTGGTTACCTTGAACCCCTTTCCTTCTTCTGACAACTTCAAGGAAAATTTGAGTGATAACAGGCTAAAACGGACTCTGGATGAAAAAGTTATCGCAGAAAGAAAATTGCTTTCCTCCTTTGAAAAAGAAGGCATTTCTTCTAAAAATGGCATAAAAAGCTCCTTAAGGAAATCACATCACAAATGTGCAAAGGGGTGGACTTAAGGCAAAGTTTGAAGAACTCCCTTAAATGTGACCTCCAACTTATTGCATCGGAGATAGGCCCGCATGCAATATCTGGACCCCAGGCACTAGGATATGCCAATTGTGATTAGCGATTGGAATCAATAGCAATGATTGGCGAATCGGAAGGTCGGTGTTGGCATGGTCCATGGCATATGCAAAGACCCTTGGGGCCATTGCGATAATGACATGTGATGTGCAATGTCAACCATCGGATCGAAGAGTGAGATCGATGGTCCAGATTTAATCAACGATCAGGAGATCGGTGATCCCCGGTACCAAAGGGCCAATGCACTGCGATATGCTGATATGTGACTTACGATAAAGGGCAGACCCGATGGAGTTTATAACCGTGATTTCATATTATTTGAAATCCAAAAATTCAGATTTTCAATGTATTTCCTGTGTAAACGGGTTTTTGGCCATTTGGCCATGCGATGATGTGATTGCAATATTGCGATGGATGGTGGACCTGATAAGGATTATGAACGTGATTTCACAGATTTTGAAGTCCGTATTTTGCGCTTGATAATGTATTTCCGTGTATATTCTCTGTGTATTGGAAATATGGTTATTTCGCGAATTTTGTCCTGGGAAGAGGCCACCTGTGTATTTCCTTTGTAACTATCCCATTCTCCTTGCCACATTGTAAATGGGTGCTTGCAACAATGATTTGTTACACACATAGAGCCACAGAGCCATAGAGCTAGATGGATAGATGCAGAGCCACAGAGCCAGAATGCCAGAGGGCCAGACGCAGAGCCATAGAGCCAGTGAGCTAGAGGGCTAGTCAAAGAGTTCAAGAGCTGCAAGGGAATGGTTCCTCACTATTAGAGATAGAGGAACCAATGGGGGATCTGCAAAGTTGGAAGATTCCACAAAAATATAGAGAGCATGATTGACAAAAGGCATGTAGAGGCTGAGAGAGCACAGGGAGTTTTGGAGTCACTTGGAGGTCGAGTGAACCAGAGAGCTCAATTGACAGCAGCGGAAAGTTGTTGAAGGTCGCTGGAAGGTTGCTAAAGGGTGCTTCGAGGTCGAGTGAACTATTGATGCACACAGAGGCTGAGAGAAGCTCAAGGAGTAAAAATTCGAGATCCAGAGCTCAAGATAGCTACGTAGAACTAGAGGGCTGATAGCAGTATAGAGCCGAGAGCTAGAGCCAGAGCCAGGGATAAGATGGTGTTCTAAGCCCATTTTTTTTATGTAATCCAATGGAGTTGAGCATGGAGCTTGTAAAAGAACTTATCCTAGTCGAGTTGACTAGAGCTCAAGGAGATGTAGCCCAAGAGTTTTTGATGAACTCCATATTAATATTGCTGTTATGTCCATTTGTTTATTTGTTGCATTATTTACTGTCACATGTATTTAAATATTAGCACAAGTAAAAAAACACAAAGCACATAAAGAATATAATGACAAACATAAGCATACACTTATTTTCAAGTATTTTTAATTCCACAATTGGTTAATCACTAGATCTTGGGAATATATATATAAGATTTGGAAGTGGGAGAGGTTCTTGTATGTTAGACAAGAAGCCTTCAGTGCCCCCATTTTCAGATCGGGTGGTATCATAGCTTAAGATTGATTAACCCCGCCTTCAAAGAAGGTTATATTAGAACTGGTTATACCATGAAGCAGGTGGTATCATGATGCAAGTGGTATCAGATTAGAATGCTTGATTGACAGCACAAAGATTTCTTGTCTGAAAAGTGTTTGGGCAGTCAAGGATTGATTGTCTAATTGATTGTATGCTTATTTGTAGACTGATTATTGTTTGAGTTTGTAAAGGTGAAGAGAAATCTATTGTTAGCTAAGTCGAGGAGAGGACGAGAAGGAAGAAGGGCTGAAGGCATTCTTCTTATCCCAAAGGACCTCAAAGCAATCCTTGAAGCATAAGAGGTTTGCTGCAAAAGGTTGCTTGAATAAGCTCTTTGTTAGTCTTGTTTGAGGTTTTTTTATTCATTTTGATAATGACAAATTCTACAAGGGTGTCCTTAAATTCCTCCTTCATCACAAGATTATTTGCTTGAGACATGAGGCAAGACCTATTCATCATGATGGACAAGGTGAGAGAAATGTATGAGAATGGAAGGAAGAGAAACATACTTAGAGATCTGTTGAATTTTATGGAGGAAAAGAAGTAGTTGCTTTCTGAAAATTGTAGGAAATGGAGAGGCAACTTCATATTGCAAATATGAACCTGAAATGGATGCATGAGTTGGAGACATAGCTCTTTGTTGCCAAAGAAGCCTTACTCAAGCATCAGCCTCAAGAAGAGGTAAACAATTCATGTTTGTCTTCAAATTCTTGTAAGAATGTTTATACTAGTTGTTTTGAAAAACATATCAGAGACATAGTTTCCAAGTTAATGTCCAAGATGGAGTATGAAGGAAAAGGCTTGGGTAAATGTGCACAGGGTATTGTTGAGCCAATAATGGTTGAGGAAAGGCATAAGTATTTGGGTCTTGGCTATGTACAGTCTTATGGAGAGAGTTCCAAATCTGCCATGAAGGCCATTGAAATAGTTCTAAGAAGGAGTTTCATTTCAGGTTTTCTACCTCAAGAGTGTGAAGATTGTATTCTTAGGGAATGCAATAGTGTGAAGCATACCTTGCAGAAAGAAGGTGTATATCAGCATACACTTGAACCAGAGAGTTGTGGAAACTCTGATAGCCTCAAAGAGATTAATGGTGTTCCAAAGGGAGCTATTTCATCATTCAATTCACCTCCTCAAGAAGGAAATTAAGGTGAAAGAGAAAGGTATAAATCTACTTCTTATCATATTCCTTTTGATTATGTTTAGCATGATAAAGTTTCATATAAGGATGGGAAAAGAATTGCATGTTCCTTTTTTGGTTTGGATAACCATAATGTTTCTAGATGTTGGAAGAGAATGGCCACATACAGGAAACTTTTTACGGAAAGGAAACAATAAGTCAAAGGTCTATTCGACAAGGAAAATCATGTTGTCAATAGGATGCACTTGTGTTGCACTTACTGCCATAAGAAAGGACATGTTGTTGCAAAATGTTGGACTCTGAATCCAACAATGCTTCCACAAAAGTTGAAGGAGATGGAAGGAGACAATGGTAGGAATGGAAAGGAAGATTCCATGAATGATGTGTTTAAGGAAGATTCACATGTTGATGCTAACGTGCAATCAAAGGTAGCACCTTTGAAACATATTGGTAAGAAATGGTTAGAATTCTTATCCAATTAAATATTTCATGTCTTTTGATTTGATGCATCTATTTGCATTTCTTTTTTAATGGAATGCAAGTTTAAGGGTTTTACTAGGAAGGTGAATGGAAAAGTTGAGTAGGAGACTCACTCTTACGCTGCAAAATTATGTTCATTTCGGGTTCAAAAGTACATTGTACTTAAGCGAAAGTGGAAGGATGAAATGCATGTATAAGCATGATGTGCATGAACATAGGGATGTTGATGTTTCCTTGTATTTGAACATGCATGTGTAATTAAATTTAAGGGTTGATTACTTTGTTTTTAAACATTCATGCAACATTGACTTGCGAAAAGTTCATTTAGTCTCCAACATGGAGATAATGATGAAGTGTTTCATCTTTGGAAAAGCATGTAGAAAAGATGTAAAGACATGCTTGACTTGAAGGGTCATTTTTTTTAATGTCATGTTTTGTGGGCTTGTTATCTAGTCCATAATTTGTATGTAGATGTAAGACATGGAGGTATTCACAACATGTGAAAATCTATTTCTTTCATTGAAGCAGGAATCTAGGCCATCTAGTTGTTGTCTGTAATTCTGTTGTTGCTAACAGATCTTTTTTATAGCATGTCAAGCAGGTACAAATGAATTTTTTTTTAAGAATATGTAACTTCACATTTGTTTGATCCACCTTGGATCAATGACTAAGGAAGAGAAGTTCAAACTACCTTCTGTGACCTTCTCTGCATGAGTTCTGTAGGAAGTCAAGGGGGAAGATAGTTCTTCCTAGGAGGAGTAGCACATCCAGAAGGAGAGTGGTTAAAGGCTTTGGTTCAGAGGCAGTATGCAAGGAAAGTGTATGGAGACTAAAAGAAGAGGACAATGTTACTCTCACTTACTGTTCAGATTAGTATATTAGTCTTTTGGAGACCAAAAGTTCTTTTAGTGGGAAGATCTGATCCAAAATGCATCTTGGATAAACTTCAAAGTCTAAAGTGTTCCTCACAGAGGAAAATAAAAGTCAAGGGTTGCTCTTGGAAATAGTATCATTGCATATATATTTTCATTTTGAATCTGATGCAATTTGAATGGGCTAAAATGGTCTTCGGATGAAGAAGTTATCACAGAAAGAAGATTGCCTTTGTCTTTTGAAAAATGAGGCATTTCTTCTAAAAATGACATAAAAAGCTCCTTAAGGAAATCGCATCACAAATGTGCAAAGGGGTTGACTTAAGGCAAAGGTGGATGGACTCCCCCGACCGTGAGCTCTGACTTATTGCATTATAGATAGGCCCGCATGTCATATCGAGAACCCAGGCACTGCAATATGCTGATTACGATTTGCGATTGGAGCCAATAATGATGATCAGAGATATTGATGATTGACGGATTGGAAAATTGGCAGATTAGCGTTAGCGTGGTCCATGGCATATGGAAAGACCCCCAGGGCCATTGTGATAGCAACATGCGAAGTTCGATGTCTACCATCAGATTGAGGAGTGGGATCAATAGTCTAGACTTAATCAGTGATTGGGAGAACAGTGATCCCTGATACTAAAGGGCCAATGCACTGTGATATGTTGGTATGTGACTTGCGATGAAGGGTGGACCCGATGGAGTTTATAAATGAGATTTCAGAATATTTGAAATCTGGAAATTCATATTTTCAATGTATTTCCCATGTAAATGGGTTTTTGGCCATTTGGCCATGTGACAATGCGATTGTGATATTGTGATGGAAGGTGGACCAGATAGGGATTATGAGCACGATTTCATATATTTTGAAGTCTGGATTTTGCGCCCAATAGTGTATTTTTGTGTATATTTGCTATGTATTGAAAATATGCTTATTTCATGGATTTTGTCCTAGGAAGAGATCGCCTGTGTATTTCCTTTATAACTATCCCATTCTGCTTGCCACACTCTAAGCGGGGATTTCTAACAATGATGGGTTACACGTAGAGAGCCACAGAGCCATAGACCTAGATGGCCAGACACATAGCCACAGAGCTAGAGTGCTAGAGGGCCAAACACAGAGCCACAGAGCCGGTGAGCCAGAGGGCAAGTCGAAGAGCTGAAGAGCTGCAAGGAAATGATTCCTAATGATGGGAGATAGAGGAATGGATGGGGGATCCCCAGATTCATAAGATTCTACAGAAGTATAGAGAGCACGATCTACAAAGGGCACACAGATGCTGAGAGAGCACAAGGATTTTTGGAGTCACTTGGAGGTCGAGTGAACCAGAGAGCTCAATTGAAAACAGCGAAAAGTTGTTGAAGGTCGCTGGAAGGTTGCTAAGGGGCACTTGGAGGTCGAGTGAACCATTGATGCACGTAGAGGCTGAGAGAAGATCAAAGAGCAAAGAGCTAAGATCCAAAGTTCAAGATAGCTGCGCTAAACGAGAGGGTTGATAGCAGCAAAGAGCTGAGAGCCAGAACTAGGGATAAGATGGTGTTCTAAGCCCATTTTTTCTATGTAACCCAATGGAGTTGAGCATGGAGCTTTTAAAAGAGCTTAGGCCATAATCCCAAAGGGCCTAATCGAGTTGACTAGATCTCAAGGAGATGTAACCCAAGAGTTTTGGGTGAAATCCATATTAATATTGTTGTTATGTGTGTTTGTTTATTTGTTGCATTATTTACTATCACATGTATTTAAATACGAGCACAAGAAACATAACACAAATCACATAAACAATCTAAAGACAAACATAAGCATACACCTATTTTCAAGTATTTTTAATTCCGCAGCTGGTTAATCACTAGATCTTGGGAATATATATATAGGCTTTGGAAGTGGGAGAGGTTCTTGTAAGTTAGACAAGAAGCCTTTAACGCCCCCATTTTCAGAGCAATATCACATCTTAGCAACATTATCAGCTAGGATGCATAAGAAGAAGAAGACATGTTGGCCTGCTCTTCTGTTGTGGATCAGGTTCTACGAGATACAGATTTTCAAGCATGCAGATGTCGATGTAGAGGAAATGAAATAATATCCATTCAATGCCTGAAGTTACAATCCGTATGACCTACATTGACTTGTGAAATATGACTGCGTGAGAGTACAATTTAATGGGTTTTAATGGAGCATGTCATTGGGTAGAGGAAGACCCATGGAGATATTGTTACAACTTCTCCACACTCAATGAACCGGTCAGCCTCGCAGTGGAATAGGTAGCAAAGAAGTGTGAAGCAACATCTGGAAGAGCACCAAAAGAAGAAGCATTAGAGGTAAACATATAATTACGCAACAAGGGCAAGAGGTATATTGTCGATAGCATGGTGGAAGAGTAAAGCTGCAAGTTACAAGTAGATCCACTTGTATAGAGAGTATCTTTGGCAATAGAGACAAAGAGGCAACAACAAAACAAGAGAAATGCTCAAAGGCATAGAGAGAAAATGAGAATGGGGGAAACAAAGAAGGAGTTGCATGAGTTGAAGGAGCAACTCTAGAAGGAATAAGAGCTGCGTAGACATGAGAAGGAACTGCACCAAGAATAGGTACAATAGGCAGTGCAACTTCTACACAAAGATGAAACTATGCCCGTATAGGTAGTAAACTCATCAGAGTAGTTGGCATCAGGAAAAGAGGGTGAAAAATCACAGTAGCAGGACTTCTCTCAAGAGATAGAGAAAACACTTGAATAGATGGACCTCATGCCTCAACACCAAGAGGTCAACCCACCAGATTCACTGCATACAGAAGAGGATCAAGTCCCAAGTGACCAATGACACACTGAGATACTTGGATATCAACCGAAAGAAGAAATGCACAACAACTCATTTGATGAGTCTCAAAATAGAGTTGTGCAATCTCGTAAAGTGTTGACTTCGGATGATCATACATTTCTTACATAGTTTGAGGAATGAGTGATCATGTCTAACATGCTCAAACATCCAGCAGCATTGGCCAATCCTACAAGAGAATATGTCGAGGCCACTAGCTTGAGTTTTTTCTTCCTGATAGCTGAGAACGAGCGAATGACTAAGGAGCTACAGACGGCCAAGCAAGGAGGAGAATTGGTTACGTCATCGACTGGAGTAGACTTTAATAAGAAAATACTGGATGAAGTGTTGTCCCTTGCAACAGTCATGCAGGTGTTGTATTCCAAGTTTGGTACCATGCATTAGGTAGTTTTCCATCTCAACGATTAGTAGCAGCGATTTCCTAGAAGACCACATACCTTGTTTAACGTTCATGATGTTGTTGATTACATGCAACATGGACGATGAGATACAAGGGAGCCCTGCTACACTTGCCCAAGATGATGAAGCCTAGAGTGGTCGAGCTGAAGTCATGCACCTAAAGTCAGATCTGAAACTATGAAGATCTCCCGCATCTCATCACTATTCTATAGGATTCCCATGCACAGGTATTGAAGAGTATGGATGTTGTTGTGTGTGCACATGCAGTCCCATCTATTGGAATACTCACCCAAGCAAAGACAAAGGCACACGACCGACTAGAGCTTGACTCATACATTGACGACTTGATTCACATAGCCACTAGGCTAGACTTGGTGATCAGTGCAGACACCATGCACAAGTATATTGTTGGTCCGGCCATAATCAAGACAACGATGTGTAGGCTATCAAATGTGTTGGATAGAGGAGCCCGAGCAATTTAATCAGATGCTATGGAGGCAAGAGTTCATTTCCAAAAATATGTCACCTTAGACTACACAAACACCACTTGTAAACTACCAGGCTTGGCATCAGTTCACTATTGTCAACCAGCATGAGTATGTCGAAGAGTTGTTCTTCCAATAGTTGTCCGAGTCATAGTGATGTATTTCATGGATGTCTCAAGCCTATTTTGTCTCACATGGGTACATGTGTAGATTGTATGTAATTTCTTGTAAAGTGTAAGTTCAAGTGTCAATAATCTGATGTAAGAGTCATAGAGTAGATGAAGATTCATGAGGGTACATGAACTGTCACAAAGGGGAATGTAAAGGGCCTCCCCACCCTCTGTTATATATAGTCCCTTATAACTCATTGTAGAGTCTTTTTGACAGCCAAGCTTTCAATACGAGTATCTTAGAGAAAGATTAGACAGTAGTGTAATGAACCTTCACTTCTCCACTGCACAGAGCTAGTATATCTCTTTGGAGGAGCATGCGACAGTGACTCTAACGCGTCGGTGTCAGAGCTAGTGGTTAGTCATGGATGTATTTTACAATCTGTATGACCTACATTATCTTGTGAAATACGACCACGTGAGAGTAAAATTTAACGAGTTTTAACGGGGCATGTCATTAGGTAGAGGAAGACCCATGGAGATATTGTTACAACTTCTCCAAACTGAATGAACCAGTCAGCCATGCTGTGGAATAGGTAGTGAATTAACATGAGGAAACATCCTGGCGAGCACCAAGAGACGCAGCATCAGAGTAAACATACAATTGTATGTCAAGGGCAAGAGGACAATTGTGGACATCATGGCAGAAGAGGAAAGCTGCAAGTTCCAGGTAGACCCACATGTGTAGAAAGTATCTTTGGCAATAGAGGCAAAGCGGCAACAACACGACAAGTTAAATGCTCAAAGGAATAGAGAGAAATGGAGAATGGAGGAAATAGAGAAGGAGTTTCATGAGTTGATGGACCAACTCTGGAAGGAATAGGAGCTGCATAGACATGAGAAGGAACTACACTAGGAACATGTGCAACAGGTGGTGAAACTTCTACAAAAAGATGAAACTATGCTCGTATAGGTAGTAAACTAATTAGAGTTGTTGGCATCAGGCAAAGATGTTGGCATTATGACACAGATTTGGTGTTATGACACAGGTGTTTTCCTTGATGGAAACTCTCGTAGATGACAAATCACAGTGCAGGCTCGCAAAATGAAGAAAGAAAGGTAGATGCAGGTTCCCATTGACAAAGCCACATGTACACACAAGTTCACAGACTAAAAGGTGCGTATGCATACACATGCAGTTTCACAGAAGGAAAGGTGCGTACATTTCAGAAAACGTGGTTTCGGTCCATGGTATTTGGTCCATGCTATTGTCACCCATGGTTTTGGTCCAAGGTATCTTGTCCGGAGTGTTTAACCCAGGTATTTGGACCAAGCTATTGATTCTAAGTGGTTTTGGACCATGGTATTGAGTAAGGCCTAGGACTATAAAAGGAGGAGAAGATCATTAGGGAAAGGCGCTTATGAATTGCATATCTAATGAAGAGAAAGATCTAGATTACAGGTTATTGGGTTATGGTGCATAGCTGGATCTGAATCAAGGATGAACCTGAGTGCTTGATGAAGGATAAGCTCTATTGATGGGTCATGATCTTAAGATTTGAACATAAGTATCTTTTTGTGGTTTTTATCTTTTATCTTAATAAATGGCGCATGTCGTAATTTGTAAATATGATGATTTGGGTATATCTAATGTCTGAATAATTGTAAAGGTTAAATCATAATTTACAGATTTGTACACAGGTTCTTTATAGTAAAGGCACATATACACATCGGTTCGGCATTTGAAAAGTGCGTATATGTAGGTTTGCCTTGATAAAAAATGCATATGCACATAGGTTCATCACATTGAAGTAGCATACACCTCATAAAATATGCTTTAGCTACTTCTGATTGCTACTGTAGTGTTCTGGGTTCTGGCTTGGGTTCTGGTTACTGTTACTATATTCTGGTTACAACATTCAGAGAAGTGATTATTTGATTCAGTTTTTGGTTGGTGCAAAGGAGATTGGTTGATGCAGATATCTTTGGCATTTGATTGATGTTATTGATGGATCCAGTCTGAAAATTTATGAAATGTTGTACCTGGAATAAAAAAGAAGGTTGTAGCCTTCTGTAGGTCAACACTTACGTACTAGTACATCAGCTAGTACAAGAGCTAGGGGGTTGTAACTCCCTTATAGGAGAAGCTGGAGAATGAGAGAAGGTTGTAGCCTTCTGCAGGTAGAAGCCTACGCACTAGTATAATACTGCACTTCTACAAAATATTGTAAAAAAAAAATTCTTATAAAAAGAAATATAGAGATGATCACAGTAGGTGGTTTTCACCCACAATGGGTTTCCACCTTATATCTTGTGTTCATGCATGTGACTGTCTGTTCTATTTTTATTGCTTCTGATTACTGTTTATATAGTTCTGATGCATAGATTAAAGATGGAGTTATGAAGAATTAACTAAATTATAAATTTACAAGGTATACACCATTTGCCTTATATACAATTGCGTATACATGCAAGTTTCATTAGCTAAAGTAGAGTATATCAATCAGAATATGGAAATGAAATATTATTTACTTGCTAATACTGATTCACCTCCCCCCTCTCAGTATTATTTCCAACAATTGGAATCAGATTCGGTCCTTTAGAAGAAGCTTGATCACTCGAAGGAGGATCTATCATCATGAGTAGCTACGAAAGAGAGGGATCCATTAGACCACCAATATTTGATGGGAGAAACTTTGTCTATTGGAAGGTAAGAACCACGACCTATCTTCAATCTCTTGGAATAGATGTTTGGGAAATCATGGGAGGATACACGTTTCCATCAACAATTCCTACAAATACGTCAAGTAAAAACCAGTATGAAATAAATGCCAATGTTTTCAATACATTATTGGGGAGTCTGTCACAATCAGAATTTGCCAAGGTTACGCAGCTCAAAACCACCAAAGAAATATGGGACAAGATCATTCTAAGCCATGAAGGATACAATCAGGTAAAAAGTGAAAAACTACAATCTCTTAGAATCCAATATGAAACTCTCAAAATGCACAATGGTGAAAGTATATCTAATTACTTCTTACATATATATGAGATTGTTAATCACATGAAAAGCTTGGGTCAAGAGATAGAAGAAGTTATTGTAGTTGAAAATATTTTAAGATCCTTGTCTTCTAAGTTTGAATCAAAAGTTTCTACCAGAGAGGAAAAGCAGAATCTTCAAAGTATTACTATGACACAGCTGCATGGAATCCTAACTACTTTCGAAATGAGAAAAGGGGGTCCATCAGATATGAGAGAAGCCACATTCAAAGCTTTACTGTAGGTTTTAACGCTATACAAAAATTACCTGCATACAAATTCTAAAACAAAGAAAATAAACAATGCGAGAGCATAACACATAAACACATATGCACAGATATTTTCCCCTGGACCCCAAAACCCGGACTACCAGCTTGATTTTCCATTATGTTCCTTTCAATGTTACAATACATATTTATACATGCTGAAACATCCAATAGCATGGACCGAAAAACCATCGCATCCAAAACTATGGACCGAAAACCATAGGTAGGTTCGCCCAACCTAATATAGGGTCCAAAAAAAAATTTCCCGGGGCGCTGCCCCAGACCCCGTAGAGGGGGGCTACTCGCCCCCCTCAAACCCTCGTGACCCCCCAGCTGCGCAATCGGCGCAATGAAGGGGGGGCTCCGTGCCCCCTCTAACCCCCTGGTTCACTACGTAGGTTAGTCGTGGAAAGAATATAACACAGCCCAACAATCTCCCAATTGTTGTTTTCTTTCCATAGGGGCCATAGGAGAGCTTAGTCATTTTTTCAGCCCTAAAACGCCAATTGTTTCTCTACACCAAGAGAACTTCTTAGAGCTCACAGATTTTGTCAATGCATCTGCAGTATTCTTCAAAGATTCCACCTTTACCAGTAACACCTTTATGTCTTCTATCATATCCCTCACAAAGTGATACTGAACATCAATGCGCTTTGTCTTTGAATCATAAGCAGGGTTCTTTTGCAAGAAAATTTCACTTTGGCTATCACAGTGTATCCTTATAGCTACCTGTACTAACCCCATACTTGAACACAATCTCTGCAACCAAACTGCTTCCTTGCTTGCATGAGTGGCTACCATGTCTTTTACCTCTGTAGTTGATAGTGCCACTACAGATTGTTCCTTACTCATCCAACTGACTGCACCTCCAAATAGGTTAAACACATACCAACTTGTAGATCTTCTCTGATCCAGATCTCCAGCCCAGTCTGCATAAACAAATCCATGAATATCCAACACTCTATCCAATCCTAGTCTTCCTTGGTAGCACAAACCATAATCACTAGTGCCACGCAAATACCTGAAAACCCGCTTCACTACTGTCCAGTGCTCCTTCCCTGGTTTTGACATAAACCTGCTC